>CANUEX010009209.1:0-15316 GCA_948099535.1 Jatropha multifida
AAAATACAAGCAAAAACTGACCATTAGAAAAGCAGCATCGGCGTTTGGAATACATTGAAACATGTCACCACCAACATGCTTAACGCCAACACATTCTTCTGCAACATCCACAACATGAGGAAGATCAAAGTTAATGCCTTGAATCCAAGGACAAAGCTTAACCAATGTCCTTAAAGCCGTCCCATTTCCTCCACCAACATCTACCAAAGTTTTTACCCCATCAAATACCTCTATACACCTTTCAACCATATTTGACACCATATTTCTAGCGTTACAAGCCATACCATCATTGAATAGATTGCTGTGGCAAGGGTTTTCTGCTGTATATTTCCAATGACCGTCGCCGTGAGCTACCTCAAACGGCATACGCCCATTTTGTCTCACATGAGAACTTAGAAAATTCCATGACGCCAGCATAACCGGACTGTTCTCCACTAAAAACAGAGCCGCCATGTTGTTCTCACCTGGACCAAGTAACCGTCGAGAGAGAGGTGTCTGTATATAGCCTTTGGTGCCGTCCGCGGTGAATTGCTCTTTGAAAATATTGTGATGGACTAAGAACCGCATGATGCGATAGAGAGAAGATGGGTTACATCCAATGGTGGATGATAGGTCAGTTAGCGTGATGGGTCCTCGATGGTTTTCAATAGCATTGGCTATTCCAAGCTCAAAAGCACACTTAACCACTGCAATATTGCTAAATCCAAATACATATTTCCACATTTCAATTTCTGTTTGTGCTGCTGCTTCTTCTTTATCGCTCATTTTTTCTACAATCTCTTTTGTGTTGCTCACTCTCTGATCTCTCGCACTCTTTGGGAAGCTTCAGAATATAAAATGTGGGATAGTTATTGTCAGGTAGCCTGAGTGCCGCCATGGCACCAACCATGATATTTATAGTCATCAAATGTTCTCATAAGAACTCTTATGGGTAGTTGAGGTCGCTTATCTTTCCAATCAATGCAAAATGTTACTGTTGGTCCCCGCCATCAATTTTTTAGCCCACAAGTATTTTGTCATTTGCATGAATGTTACTGGTTGCATTGTAGACCTTTACACTACAGGCCAAATTCACGTCCAAAGCTATCATTCATTTGCATGAATTATTAACACCCGGAGTTAGATATATTTTCTAGAAGGTTTATTTATTGAACAATTTATAACTATAAAGAAATTTTAAGTAAAATCAAGCAATACTATAAAGAAATAGAAAGAAGGAGAAATCAATTGAAGGTGTTTTAAGTAAAATCTTAATTAATAATAATGACAGTTAAACCTTATTTTGGATTAAATAATATATTTATTTTTTCATTTTTAGATTAAGTAAAAAGGATACTTTCTTGCCAGTTTAAAAGTAATTTTTTATCGACCGATAAACCGGAAGTAATCTTTTTTTTTTAATTGGTAAACCTCAAATAAATTTTTGCTTTATACTTAAAATTTTTTCTCAATCCATTGTTTATAGTCACGTTTTTTTCCCCATTTTTTTTAGTAACTTAAACAATGTCTTAACTTTTTAATAATATAAATCTTTGCTTATATATATATATATATATAAAAAGAAAAAACTTACTTAGACGACGTTCTTAGTATTAGTTTTTGGATAAGATTAAGTGTCAATCGAATGGCTGCCAAGCTATCTATGGTGACAATGATCAACATCTTTTATTTCTTTTTTGCGTTTCAATCTCTTACTGGTTTTTCTATTGAATTGCTAAACTGTAGAGGATGTAATTTTGTTATACACTACAAGAAAAAAAGGACAAAATAATTCCTTATTTTTTGTTGCTAATTTTGTATTACCGAAAAGATAACGACAAAATTTTTTTGTTGGTAAGATCCTTATTGCTAAAAAAATATTGACAAAAAATTTTTTGTGGGTAAAATTTTTTGTCACTATTTTACTGCTACTTTTATTGTTAATTTTGTAGCTATTTTACCGTTAAATTTATTATGCATATTTTAATAAAATAAATTGATTTTATCAGTGATTTCTTGATATTTTGTCAAATTTTTTATTATTGATTTTTAAATTAATAATCTAATTGCATTTTGATAATTATATAAATTAAACTCTAATAGATAAACTTAATAAAAAAAGGAAAGCACAAAGAAGTAAAAAATTAAAGAAAAAAAGAGCAGAAGAAGAAGAAAGAAAGAAGAAAAGGAAGAAGAGGAAAGAAAAAATAAAAAAAGAAAAAGAAAAAGAAGAAAAAGGGAGTGATGGGAGAGAAAAAAAGAAAACTAGTACTTAAAAATAAAATTTTGGCATTTATTTTGTCGCTAAATTTTGGTGTGAAATTTATTCTACGTAAAATTTAAATTTTTCAAATTTTATCGCTATTATGTTGCTAAATATCAGTAATATTTTTGTTCATAATTTATTGCTAAATTTTATTATTTACTGCGACTTTTTCTGGCAAAAAATTTTGAATTTTAAAATAATTATCGCTAATTTTTCAGTATTTTATCGGTAATTTATAGCTACTTTAACAGAAAATTTTTAAAATAAAATGCATGTGTATCTGAGGCGCTATTTGTACCAACATCATTCACATTTGTCACTAAATTTTCTCATTGATTTGTCAAAAAATTAGGCGCCCTTATTATTAAGCAATATTTTTATATTAAAATTAAATTTTTTTTCGCTAATTTATTGCTAGATACCGACAAAAACCTTTTGTTGGTAAATTTTATCAGTAAATTTTAATTTTCTTGTAGTGAATTAGTACCAAGAATTGAAGGAAGGTGATGTATAGAGAATGGTTATAAAATAAATTTGCTCTCAATTTGAAAAAGTGAAACAAAAGCAATGCCTATATGCTAGCTATGAGTAATGGTAGTAATTGCAGTGGATCCTACTTATGTACAAGATAGTTTAAAACTTTTAAAACTTTATTTTGATTATGATAATAACAGTGATGAGAGGTTATTTGTTTTTAAATTTTTATATCATTAATAAATTATTAAATATATAGTTGTGGTTAATGCTAGCGTGGGTCGCATTCAAGTGTGAAAGCAACCCACGACCCACTTTTTTTTCTTTTTTCTTTCCTTTCAATTTTTTCTTTGGTAGGTGAACTATTTCACCTAAATCTCACCTAATTGTTTTTAAATGCATTCATTTATTTTTGCTATAAATAAATGAGTGTGTGAGAGTGAACATAAGCAGAAGAAGCGCAAAACAAAAGCAATTATTATATGCTAACTATGAGGAAATTATTTTTTAATATTTTAGAAAACACTGTGAGTGTCATTATTTTATCCCATTTGTATTAATCTCTTTGTAAGCCTACTATTTTTTATTTTATTATTCAAAGTTTATCCCATGGATGTAGCCCTAAAATAATTAAGATTGAACCATATAAACTTCTGCGTGTTATATTTTATAATTTTCGTTACTGTGATTATTCTTTTAGTTTTATTGTGGGACCTAACAAGTGGTATCAAAGGCCAGTATTGGTAAATTCAAGTATTGTAGTAAGAAAAAATTTTTAGTATGCACTGTGGTTGTAGCCTAGTCTGACCTTCCACATTAGAAAGGAATTTTTCTTGAACTACTACTTGATTTAAAGTTTAATTGATCAAAGATAGATACTAGATCTGTGGATATATTTAAAAAATAAATATATCACGATGAAGAGAAAATTACAATAAATCTTTTAGCGCAATCTGCTCGGAAAGCAGTTGCAGAAACAATGAAGTGATGAATAATAAAATAATAACTTAAAGTTTACGTGAATAGTTACTAATTAAAGTTACTGTTGCATGATCCATCACTATTAAGCCTAGTATTATTCACTATTCATGTATACTGTTACTATTTACATATATGGTTCCTATTCATCAAATCCCATAAATAAATTATAGATGACAAATTGACAGGTAGACTTCATCAAATTATCCAATATGGAAGCTGTTAATAGAAAATCTTCTATATTGTACAGATCTGTTTGAGACAACTGAATTGAAGGGAGTAAAGTCAACAGAAAAATCTGAAAATGAATGGAAGAAAATCGATAGAAAGGCTATCGGGATAATCAGACAGTGGATTGGCCTGAGTGTTATTCACCATGTATGTTGCTCAGAAAATGGAAGCCTATTCATTATGGACAAAACTCGAGAACCTAGTGAACGGAAGAACGCACATAACAAAGCCTTTATGATAAGAAGGCTTGTGAATTTGAAATATAGAGAAGGAATACATGCTTCTGAACACTTGAATAAATTTCAAGAAATTTTGAACCAATTGGCTACTGTGAATTTAATGCTAGATGATGAGGTGCAAGCATTATTTCTGTTGAGTTCCTTGCCAGATAGCTGTGAGACTTTAGTTGTGTTGCTTAGCAACTCAGCTCCTAAAGGGAAGCTAACCTTAAATACAATTAAGGACACATTCTAAATGAAGAAGCCAGGCACAAGAAACAAGGATCGAGTAGCCATTCATAAGCATTTGTTACAGTCACAAAAAGAAAGGGGAGGAATAAAACTAGACATCCTCAAAATCCATATATGAGTGACAAGTCAAGGAGGAGATCCAAGTCAAGAAAGGGTATTACGTGCTACCATTGTGGCAACCTTGGTCACATGCAAAGATATTGTAGGAAATGGAAAAAGGAACAGGCGAAGGAGGAAAATAAGGAGAAAAAAGAAATATAGTCAGCTTCAGTTGCAATTGATGGTGACGCTTTAATTGATGGTGACGCTTTAATTGATGGTGACTTATGTGTTTTTCATGATGATACTAATGAGACTTCCACCAATCAAGATTCCACCTAGGTGCTTGATTTAGCATGTTCATACCATATTGCGTCCAAGGAGTATTTTGCCCCTCTCACTGTTGGAAATTTTGGTCATGTCAAAACGTTAAATGGTACACTTGCTAAACATCCTGGTATTGGGAGACTATGTATTAAAATCAATGTTGGCCATGACCTTTGGTTGGAAGATGTGAGACACACTCCTGATGCACATTTTAGTCTAATCTCTGTTCATCTACTTGATGATTTGGGTTATGAGAATTCTTTTGCCAATGATATGTGCAGGCTTTCAAGAGGTAACTTGACATTTGGCAGAGGAAAGAAGCAGAATACTCTTTATCATACCCAAGCCAAGATTTGCATGGGGATTGCAAATGCAGCTGAAGATTCCTCCATAGAGTTGTGGCACAAATGACTTGGTCATTTGAGTAAGAAGGGACTTAAGACTCTCACCAAAAGAAGATTCTACCCTTGACAGGTATACCACTGAAGACCTGCAATGATTGTTTGTCTAACAAACAACATAGAGTTTTATTTTAGAGATTCCTTTCTTCGTCTAGAAACTTGGTATTTTAGATTTGGTACATGTTGATGTTTGCTCTATGATTAATAAGTCAATTGTGGCTGCACATATTATATTACTTTCAGTCATGATCACTACAGAAAGGTGTGGGATCAGGTGCTAAATATGTTCTAATACTTTCATACCAGCATCAAAAGAGAAACGGGAAGAAAGTTGAAGTGTGTCAGATCTGACAATGGTGGTGAGTATAGAGGACTGTTTGAAAAATATTGTAAAGAACACAACATTAGGCTTAAAAAGACAATTCCTAAACTTCCATAATAAAATGGAGTTGCTGAGAGAATGAATAGAAACTTTTGTGAAAGGATTCGATGTATGCTCTCTCATGCCAAACTTCCTAAAAGCTTTTGGGGTGAAGCAATGAGAACTGCAGTTTACTTGATTAACCTTTCTCCTTCGGCTTCTCTTAATGAAGATGTACCAGAAAAGAGATGGACATAGAAAGATGTTTCGTATGATCATCTTAGAGTGTTTGGATATAGGGCCTTTGGTCATATTCCCAAAGACGAAAGATCCAAGCTTGATTCCAAGTTAAAGTAGTGTATCTTCATGGGTTATCGATACACGAAATTTAGGTATAGGCTATGGGATCCAGCCAAAAAAAGGATTATAAGAAGCAGAGATGTAGTGTTCCTAAAAGACCAAACCATTAAAGACTTTGAGAAAAATGAGAAGTCAAAGTCTGTCAATAAGTTTCCTTTTGATCTTGATGAAGAACCTTCTAAAGTACCACAAGGTGACAGAGGAGAGGAGTAAGAACATGATGGTGAAATTGTACAGAATGACATAGAACTAGTCATTATAGAAGAGCCACTTCAGTTGAGAAGATCTACAAAAGGTAGAATACCTTCCCAGAGATACTCTTTCGATGAGTATGTATTGTTGACTGATGGGGGAGAACCAGAAGACTTTGAAGAGGCCATGAAAACCAATCACAAGGAAGAGTGGTTGAAAGCCATGCAAGATGAGATGAAATCCTTGCATGAGAACCATACATATGAATTGGTGAAACTGCCTAAGGGTAAGAAAGCACTGAAGAACAAATGGGTGTTCAGATTGAAGACTACACAGAACAACTCACAGCCAAGGTACAAGGCAAGACTAGTTGTAAAGGGATTTGGTAAGAATAAGGGAGTTGATTTTGAAGAAATTTTCTCGCCAGTGGTAAAGATGTCTTCTATCCGAGTTGTGTTTAGTTTGGCAACCAATATGAATTTGGAGATTGAACAACTTGATGTGAAGACTACTTCCCTCTATGGTGAGTTAGAGGAGGAAATATATATTGAGCAACCAGAAGGATTTCAAGTCAAAGGCAAAGGGCACTTGGTGTGTAGATTGGAGAAGAGCTTGTATGGCCTCAAGCAAGCTCCTAGGCAATGGTACAAAAAATTTGATTCCTTCATGGTGAACCACAGGTATGGCAAAACTACTTTTGATCATTGTGTATTTATAAAAAGGTTTGCAGATGGCAACTTTATTATTCTCTTGTTATATGTGGATGATATATTAATTTCGAGTTAAGATAATAAGAAAATTGATAGCTTGAAAAAGAAGCTTGGCAAGTCCTTTGCAATGGACTTAGGACCTGGAAAATAGATTCTCGGAATGAAGATCTCTCGAGACAGAAAGAATAGAAAGTTGTGGTTTTCTCAAGAGAAGTTACATTGAGAAAGTGCTCAACAGGTTTAACATGGGCAATGCAAAGCCAGTTTGCTCTCCACTTGCAGGTCACTTCAAGTTAAGTTCCAGTTAGTGTCCTTCAAGTGAGAAAGATAAAGAAGAGATGAAGAAATGGTCTTATGCACAAGGCTGGATATTACTCGTGTTGTTGGTGTAGTTAGTCGGTTTCTCTCAAACCCGGGAAAAGAACAATGGAATGCAGTAAAATGGATTATTAGGTATCTCAAAGGCACTCCTAAAGTATGTTTATGCTTTAATGGTGGTAAACCTATGTTGGATGGATACACAGATGCAGATATGGTTGGCAATATGAATTCTAGAAAATCCACTTTCGGATACTTGATAACTTTTGCAAAAGCAACAGTGTCTTAGCAATCAAAGTTACAGAAATGTGTTGCATTATCTTCCACCGAGACAAAGTATATTGCTATTACAGAACCCAACAAGGAGCTCCTGTGGATGAAGAAATTTCTACAGGAATTTAGCCTTGAACACGATAAATATATGTTATTCTGTGAAAGTTAGAGTGTTATTCATCTTAGTAAGAATTCAACTTTTCATTCCAAGTTCAAGCATATTGACGTAAGGTATCACTGGATTCGAAATGCGCTAGAGATGAAATCATTTCAACTTGAGAAAACATACACTGACGATAATGGATCTAATATGATGACTAAAGCTTTGCCTACAGAGAAGTTTGTTACTTACAGCGAGATAGCGGGCATGATGAATCTGCCCACTTGAATGTGAGAGGGAGATTTGTTGGCGTGGGAGCCATTCAAGTGGGAAAGCAACCCATTGCCCACATTTTTTTCTTTTTTCTTTCCTTTCATTTTTTTCTTTGGCCGGTGAACTATTTCACCTAAACCTCGCCTAATTTTTTTTAAATACATTCATTTATTTTTGTTATAAATAGATGAGTGTGTGAGAGTGAATACAAGCAGAAGAAGTGCAAAACAAAAGAAAGCGTAGAGAGAGTTTTAGGAAGGATTTTCTAAAATGGGGGAATAACAAAAGAGTGAGGAAATCATTTTTTGAGTGTTTAGGAAAACACTGTGAGTGGCACTATTTTATCGCATTTGTATTAATATCTTTGTAAGCCTACTATTTTTTATAGTGAAGGAATTATTTGAAGTTTGTCCTATGGACGTGGCCCTAAAATAATTAAGGGTGAATCACGTATATTTCTGTGTATTATATTTTATTATTTCCATTTTTATGATTATTCTCTTAATTTTATTACGGGACCTAACAGTTAATTAAAATACAAAATAAATATGAATTAGACAATTCCTAGTAATGAGTCCAAATACCGGTGGTTTATAAAAAGAAATACAAAATAAATTAAAAGAAAAATTTTTCATTTTAAAGAAAATACAATAAACAAAGAGAGCGTTTTAAAGCTTTTCTTTTTCAAATATATATATGGTAATCTAAGCTTTTCTTTTTCTTTTCTTTTTCCTTGTAAAGCCCTACTAAAAAATATAAAAGTTTACTCAGTTACGGTCATACATTATTTATGGGTTGTGGCTTGATTGCCAATGCAGGATGATATATGAAAAGAGATCTTGGAGTCGACCCCGTTAAATATACCTGAATAAAAAAAATCATACTTATCACTTACATCAATAAAAAAATTTGTCTTGAAAAGAAAACGACTCTTAGCCTATGAACTGATAATTTCACGTTGATATCTGATTGTCTTGTGGGAAAAAAATAAATCAATTAGAATAAAATCTGGAAGCATCACATTAAATTGTTGATCAATTAATAATATAAAAATGATGAAATAAACTATATAAAACAAATTTACGGTAAAGAATAGACAGAAACAACATAGATAAGGAAACAATTAATATTAGTTGAATTTACTCCATACTAGAAAAAATTTTAATTTTCGATGGTCAATTATATTGCCGTCCCTCTCCTTTTTCTGTTCTCTCTTTAGTCTTCTAACCCTAATTATAGTTTCAAGTGGCAGTTTATCAGCTAGTTACTATATTGCTCTTATTTTTGTTTCATCTTTTTTTTTTCTTTTGCTGTTAATTTTTTTCTTCATTTTAATAAATTCATATCTGTTACTATATTTAGAGGTTTTTTTTTCATTTTTTGTGAGGGTAGTCTCTATTTTATGAGAGTTTATTACTAAATAAAAATATAATATTTGACTTTTGGCCGAATATTTTTAAATCTTGATTTATGTTAAATCTTGAAGCATAGTAAAACAAATTCATTTATGTTAAAATATATTTATTTTTTCTGTTAAAATATATTTTTAATAGTATATTTTTTTAATTTTAGTTTGCTATTTAAAAGAATATGAATTCTTTTATTTGGTTAAAAGATCAACAAACTTTATTGATACTGTTACTAGAGTTTTAGATATGATCTATTTGGAATTCTTGATACTATTATTAACGAATTACATTTTTTTTAAAAAAATTTTAACATCATTAATTTTGAAATCTTGATATATTAACTATTTATCTTACTTAAGGAAATATTAATATAAAATTTTTATGGTCTTTAGAATATACATGGAAAAATAAAAAAATTATAATTAAACTAATTTAATTAACTATTCTTTAATTGTGTGAAACATTTGCGAACTGTATTTTTGGGACGGTAAGTAATAATAAATCAAATTCATGAAAAATTTAGATGACAAATTATTGGTTTTTTCTATATTTATTTATTAGATTTTCAATTAGATTCATTTCATGTCAAGTATTTATAAATTTTTTAGTTTTTTCTATTTATTTTTATGATCTTTTACGAATGTTTTTAATTTATCAATAAGTAATTTATTATTTAGTAAATTATTGTAGTTGTTTATAAGATCACAAATTTTTTTATATATATATAGGAGGCCTAACGGACCAAATTAATATTGTGGGCAACACATCAGAGACAGTCTCCCTTTAAATAACATTTACCAAATTTGTGATAGTTTTATAGTGAAAATGACTCGAATTCACTACATCTGCTATAAAATATAGGAATACCAAGCAAACCACACCTAATCAGTAAAGATCACAAACATTAAAGATGAAATCTATATAAATATATAAAAATAGAACCTTCAAAGCTAATATGGGACAAAACTAGAACTTTTAAGTGCTAATTTGCTTTTTTTTTTTTTCATTTTTACTTTATTTTTTTATTATATAATTTTTAATTATTATCATTTATCATTACAAAGTGGGGATTTTATATTTGTAACGGTCTTCTATTTGTATTCTTGGTAATCAATTTATCACAACCTTTATCTTAAATGTGAATGAATAATTCATGAATAGAGCAAGTAAAAATAATGCAACATAAAGATTGCCCATAAAAATAAATAATTGTTCCATATTCTCTCTTTCTCTCCCCTTCTGGAAGATGAAGCTACCAAATACCAATAACAACGCGGTAGAGGAAAAAATAATGAAAGTTTCTAACGCAATCTATAATCGAAGTTTTCGAACTTGGTGTAGTGCACAAAATTCGGTGATCTTGGTGTAGTACTTTTCTTTTAATGAAAGAAATCCGATAATAAAATCTCTTTTCTTTTTTTTGTGTAATTCATTGAATTTATTGCTTTCTATTAATTTCTCTCGAACCTTATTTTCTTCTGAATTGGTAAGTATTTCCTTGATTATAAATGCATCAGACAAAATGTTTTGGTCCTTTGATAAAAGCGGGCAGTTCTCTGTGAAAAATTTCATTCTTATAGAAATTACTATTTCTAGCAATATTAGAGCCCTCCTCTACACGAATTGAATCCACCCGATGGATTTTTAAAATTCAATATTGATGAATTATCCATTGGAAAGTCGGGTCCTGCAGAAATTGGTGGTGTTCTTAGAAACTCTCATGGTCAAGTGTTATGTATTTTCTCCAAATCAGTGGGTGTTGCAAACTCAAATGAAGCAGAATTCTTGGTAATCCTATATGCAATCTAAGTCTTCTTTTCCTCACATTTGAATTATTCCCTTTAATAATTGAGTCTGATTCAAAAAATGCGATTGATTGGATGTTGAACACAAACAATAGACCTTAGACATTTTTGAAAAAAATTTAATAGGTTTCATTGTTTGATCTCATCTTTAGTATATATTGCAAATGTGTTGGCCAAAAACATGTTTTTGCACAGGCTATTTTTTGATTTGGTTATGAAGAGTTTTTATTTGGAATATTTCAACTATTTATTCTCTTATCTCAAAGAGAAGTAATAGTTGTCCCTTATGAACTTTGTACTGTTTTGATTCCAGGTTTTTAACCTGACATCTTCGGGTTAGGTTGGTTTATTTGGAGTGAGTCTATTGGCGCAAATTTAGACACTTAAAACTGTTAAGTTTTTTCTGAATTTATAAAAATTAATCAAAAAATTCAATTGCCTATAAAAAGAAAATTGAAATTTAGATTCTCAAACATTAGTGAAAATAATGAGTAAACCATTAAAAATATTCTTAAGTTTGGGTTTTGTTATAATTGCATCTCATTTTTAAGTTAACTCCTGAGACATTACAGTTTTTAATTTTTGTAATAACTGTGCTCCAATTTAAAATATAAGTTTAAAAAGTAAATAAACAATAAAAATAATGGGACCTACCCTGACACATAGTTAAAATTAACCCAATTCAGATAAATTAAAAATGCACCGTTTATAAAAAATAAAAAAAAATCCAAACTCCTAAGATCACCTCTCATTTGCCTCATCCTTGCCAACGTCCACAGTCCACCACCCAAACAATAGTCAAAAATGAAAAATTAAAAGTCAAAGCCCAAAAAAAATAGAAATTATAGAGTAAGACCATATCGAAAATGAGTTTACAAAAAAAAAAAAAGAAAAACTTAGCACCTGCCCACGACAGTAGCAAGGGTTTTGACATGTCCATACAATTAACCATATGGATTTGAATTCTATGAATTAAATTAGTTTAGTTCAAATCCTATAAAATTATTGAAATTTACAAATAAATTTCACATATTAACCCATTAATATTTATATTGACTAAACTGCTCCTTCACATAAAATATTATTGACTAAACTGTCGTCATTTATTTTTTTCAATATATTTTAATCTATTAATAAAAATAAAATTTAAACATTTGCAAGGACATGAAATTTAAAATTTTAAAATTTAATCAATTAATTATAGTGGAATATGAGTTATTTTTTTGTATTAGTATTTTTGTTAAATTATTATGTCAAGGTTATTTTAGGAAATAAAGACAAATGAATTTTCATCTAAAAATTGTTCCAAATATAATTTTGTAGAATTCAATTGAATTTCTTATTTTAAATTGTAGCATACCAAACATGACAAATTCATTTGTAAATGAATTCTACTTGGAATTCATTTATAAATGAATTCTACAATCACGGTTCATTTTGTTCCAAACGGTACCTTAAGAATAGAGTGTAATTATGTTAGGTCTTCCAATAAAATTAAGAAAATAATTATAAAAGTAAAAATAATAAGATCGACACACAGAAATTTATGTGATTCATCTTTAACTGTTTTAAGACTACGTCTGTGGGACAAATTCTAAATATTTCTTTCACTATTCAAAATAGTAGACTTACAAAGAGATTAATACAAATGGGATAAAATAGTGGCATTCATAGTATTTTTCAAAACACTCAAAAATTATTTTCTCACTATTTTGTCGCTCCCCCATTCTAGAAAACCCTTCCTAAAACACTCTCTTTGCGCTTTTCTTTTGTTTTGCACTTCTTCTGCTTATATTTCACCCTCACACACATACACATGTATTTATAGGGAAAAAAAAAGAAGTTTTTAGTCAATAGATTTAGCGAGGCAGCTCACTAACCAAAAAAAAAAGAAAGGAAAGAAAAAAAAAATGTGGAGCGGTGGGTTGTTTTTTCTCTTGAATAGGATCCACGCCAATAAATTATAATAAAACGCAAAATTGAGGGTATTTTTAAAGGTTTACTCGTGAAAAAATACACTAGTTTTTTATCATTATTTGTATCATTTGGTAGAATCCATGCCCTTGCTATATCAATTCATATATGGTGCACTCAGATTCAGACTCAAAGAACAAATAATTGGCAAGTATTCCTTTTGCTTTATTATAGGGAGCACTAGACCTATGATTACAAATAAATATGAAATTTTTTTCTGAATTCAAGACAAACATAATGGAATTTAGACACTTTATTTCTCTTTTTTTAATTATTGATTACTTAAGTGAGCAATGCAGAATAATAGGAATAATAACAAAAATTATTACAGTCCGCGAGATGAGTGGTCACGTGACTAGTTATAACATATAACTAAAATGTTTTGGGAAATCCATATCCAAAGTAAATTAAGAAAAACAAATTACAAGCACTAATTGTCTTTATAAATCATATTCAAGGAAAAGCTTCAATAACAGATTGAACAGCTCCAACTGATTTTATAGTATGTCGACTAAAACCAGCCTCCTTAAGAACATATTCCCATTCCTTAGAGGTCCTCTCTTTACCTGTATTAGTATGAGCCATCATCACCATGTCCAACGCCAACCTAACGAACTCAAGCTTGTCGTCTTTTGCTTCATCAACCACAGCTTCAACAATTATCACCTTCCCACTTTCGTTCGGAATAGCTTCTTTGCACTTCGTCAAGATATTGATACATTCATCGTCGTTCCAATCGTGAAGAACCCACTACGATTTAAGAGAAAGAAAGAAGGAAAAAAGCATGGTAAGAAAAACTGGAATACCAAAAATAATATTAATCTAAACATATTATTTTATGCTCCATTTGGCCTCTTACCTTTTGCATTATTTTTTATTAGCATATGATTATTATTCTTTTGTCTTTTCTTTTCCATTGTTTAGTCCTTTCCGAGTCAGCAATAGCTTTCACTTGTCATTAACAAAGTATTATAGTAATTAATTACATCAAAATATTTTTGTTATTTAAAATATAAAAATGTTATATAAAATCTTTTCTCTAGGAGTTGCCCTTTCCTTTTTTGTGTTCATCAGAATGCCAAAAACTTGCTTATTGGTCTATGTGCCCATCCATGGAACACACTTAATGGAGACCTTTTAAAATTTATTTTTATTCTATTATTTCTTTTCTAAATTGAATGGTTAGAAATATCATATTTTCAAAGAAAAATTTTATTGATTTAATCCATAAATGATCATACACTAAATTTAAGTGATTTATTTTGATCTGAAATATTATTCCAAACCATAGTAAGTCTTTCATTGTATCAAGTGTAGATTATTAATAATCTATGCTTCATTTTTTCTTAAAAATTTAAAATAAAATGCAAGCAAAAACTGACCATGAGCAAAGCAGCATCAGCCTTTGGAACACTCTGAAACATGTCACCACCAACATGCCTAACACCATCACATTTTTCTGCAACATCCACAACATGAGGAAGATCAAAGTTAATGCCTTTAATCCAAGGACAAGCCTTAACCAACATGCTTAAAGCAGTCCCATTTCCTCCTCCAACATCTACCAAAGTTTTTACGCCATCAAATACCTCTATACACCCTTCTACTATAGCAGACACTGTTTTCCTAACATTACAAGCCATCGCATCATTGATTAGATTGCTATGGCCAGGGTTTTCTGCTGCATATTTCCATACATCGTTGCCGTGAGCTGCCTCAAACGCCGCAGACCCATTTAGTCTAACACGACAACTTAGAAATTGCCAAGGCGCCAGCATCACCGGACTGCTCTCTAGTAAAAACAGAGCCGCCATGTTGTTCTCGCCTGGACCAAGTAACCGCCGAGAGAGAGGTGTCTGTATATAGCCTTTGGTTCTATCGGCAGAGAGTTGCTCTTTGAAAATATTGTGATGGACTAAGAACCGCATGATGCGGTGAAGAGAAGATGGAACACATCCAACAGTGGAAGATAGGTCAGTTAGCGTGATGGGTCCTTGATGGTTTTCAATAGCATTGGCTATTCCAAGCTCAAAAGCACACTTGACCACTGCAATATTGCTAAACCCAAATATATATTTCCACGTTTCAATTTCCGTCTGTACTTCTTCTTCTTCTTTTTCTCTCATTTTTTAATCTATTTTTTTTTTGTTTTTAGAAAGCTTCAAAAAAGAAAACGAAGATTGTGTTATTTTTGGGTAAAACGAGTGCCATGGCATGGCACCAAGGCTCCTACTTATAATGAATTGCTGTGGGACACCTTTAGGTTGGAATTTTAATTAATTATATTGTAAAATTATAAAATATTCCTAAGGTTTTAAAGCGACGCGTCTTATTGCTATTTGAGCATTGCAAATTTTACTTTCTGATTTTTCTAAT
>CANUEX010009283.1:0-24585 GCA_948099535.1 Jatropha multifida
TAATACAGTAGTAGAAAATCCGCAGTTATGTTAAGATTTATGATTGTAATAATAATAATGTTAGGTGTATGTAAGACTTTATGGGAATGATTGAGTTGAATAAAATAAGGCCTTGTGATAGTTTGAATCACTAAAAAAAAAATATATATATATATATATATATATATATATATATATATATATATATATATATAATGGGCCAACTTGTAGAATATTTTCATATAATTGTGGTGTTGAAATCAGAGATTAGGCTTATTACGGGCCTCGGGGGCCTTAAGCATACCTAGGTCCTAGTGCCGGTCCGGCCTATGAAAACGGGTCGTAACACTATTAGTATGATTAATTTGGCGATTTCACACAAACTTTTCAAAAGTAAAAAAAAATGTGCTGAAATTGTCGGTTTAAATAAGTGGAACTATCGGTTCACACTAATTAAAAAAATCACCGGTTTCATTCGACTTCAACCGGTCTTTAAAACCGACTTAAAATCAGAACCAGACTGCAAGCCCCTCACCCTAACGAGAAGATTCATACGTTGCAGTGATGAGTAGGTAAGAGAAAAAATAGCGCCGGTTTAGTCATTCATGGTCTGATAATAGCCTTAAAGAACCACCAAACAGAAAAATTCTTCATTTAAGGGTCAATTCTCGGCATATAAGGGTGACTGAGATTAAAAAAAAAATTGACAAAACAAAGAAATTAAGAATTAGAACTTTTTAATGAAGTATGGAATCTTTCCCGTTGTCGTGAAAAGTAAATCGTTTCGAGTTCGAGTTTTATTTATTATATAATTTTTATAAATATAATAAGATTAAAGGATAATTATAATTATCAGTGTTGATATAGCATATCATCTTATCTTGGTCTCGTTATATTTTCATACTAATTCTATTAATTAAGAAACTTTTTTTTAGTGTTTTTTCTTAATTTGAAAATAAAATTTGGAAGGAAAATAAATATTATACTTTTTTTATTATTTTCTTTTTATCTTTCTAAATAGGAGAAAATAAAGGATTGTTTACTCTGGAATAATTTTAAAAAATTAAATAGAATTTTGTATAACTAAAATTTATAAAACAGTTTTAAATTTTTTGTCTACAGACAAAGTCATGTTTGCCAATGTATAGTATTACTTGACATTTATAATTAAGATTATAATATCTATAACTTTTTTAAAAATATTTTTCATAAAAAAATGAAAAGTTTAAAAATTTAATTAATTTTTTAATTTTTAATTTTGTATTATGATTTAATATGCAATTATTTCAATATTTTGTAAAAGAATATTTATAATTGTATTATCTATTTAAAAAAACTTGAAAAATAAAATTTTTCTTAATTTATTTTATAATATTTTGTTTCCTTTAATTATGAAATTTATAAATAATATTACTTTTAGTCTTAAATTGCAATATAATTTTTTGTTGTTGACAAGTCAACACATTTTTCTTTTACTATTTTTGTGATATCATGACCCAATAAAACGATCCTAAAAGGGCGGGTGGAACAGAGTTCCTAACAGCTTCTAAGATGGTAGGCTAATTAAGATAGTGAAATGCGGAACACAGGAATAAATCGGATCATATATATAAAAAAAATAAACTAATCATCAGAAATGTCTTTTGGTGGAATGATTTGAAGAGTTTAAAGAACTACAGAGTTAAGCGTGCTCGCTTAGCAAAAATATTATAATGGATGATCACTTGGAAAGTTCTCATTTCATCTATGGGACAAAACCATGTAGATTTTGTTGATCTAGTATGAGATAAAATTGGTTTAATTCAGAGTGGATAATTCCTTTAGTGGTTACAGTCAAGGCATGACAATGTTGTTTATGAAATTTTTTTTTAAATTAAAAAATAAAAATAGAAAATAATTTCTGTAAATAAACATGTCATAAATTTATCTTATATTTTTTTCTTAATTAATTTATTTCATCTCATATTTTTTTACCCTTCCAAATATAGTGAAATTTTGTAAGTGGAAAAATGAAATCAATCAAAAAAATCCATAAAATGTAGAATTGATGAATCACTAAATCAAGTGAATTTCATATTTAATTTCTTTGATTGAAAAATAAAATCTATGGATTTGCATGATAATTTTAAAAATAAATCAATTATTTTGATTTCATTACGCATAAATTCCATGTATAAATTTTTTAGATGTGATTTCTCTCTTTTTTTTTTAAATAATGGAATTAAGGCTATAATAGAATTTATCAATTTCATGCATTTTAGCCACTTTTTTCCTAACTAAATAAAAGAATTTGGTAAATCTATAAAATAGTTAAATTCCATTGCTCAAATCTCACTAATATTATGTTATATATATATTTTTTAAAATCGCCGGTATTTGAACTATATTATCATGGATCTCGAGCATAGTTTAGTCACAGTTAAGGCTTTTCACCTTTTATTACAGACGCGTTCAGTAGAATCGAATTCGAAAGGGTTTTTTACATATTTAATTTGAATTGCCAACTAAAGTTATATAAATTTATATATTATTGAATAATTATAATAAATTAAAATAATGGCACGTGACATCTTAACGTGACAGGCCAAAATCAATTTTTTAATAACAAAAGTGGTTAGCAGAAAAGCATTATGTAATAGCTTTTCCATTTCTTGCACTTCACTTGGCGGCCATAAAAAGGAAAGAGAGTATGTTTGTTTTTTCTTTGAACGATGGAAAAGGGTCTTCGTGCGGGTGAGGCGACTCCATAATACCCTGCTTCAAATCTAGTAGTATCCAAAAGTGCAAGCAAAGCAATTCTTTATATTATTTATTTCCTCTGCTTATGGGCTTTTTGTGCACTCCTGTTACGTCATCACTGTATCTAAATTATTTATAATTTTTTTAACTAAAAAAAAGAATACTAGGTGTGCTACCGGTGTCTCATCCGATGAGGTTTTAAGACATCTCCATCCGAGAAACTGTCTCTTTTCCACGCCATCGTAGCTTTGCAGTCCTCAGTCCATGATAATAGAACCCTACGTAGAGCAGTTCACAAAATAGACCGTGACTCTTAGGCAGTAGAGTTAATATTTAGACATTACTCAAATGATTTATATTGCTACCTATGAGAGTATATACATGTGTGTGTGTGAGAATTTGGAGAAGTAATGAGATGTTCGATAATGCCTTTTATGAAATTTAGGATATCTTAAAATAATATTAATCATATTTAATAAAAAATTACATCTTATTAGTTGATTGTATATATTTATAAAAATTATTTTTTACGCCAATTATATTATCTTCTCACTTTTATTATAAGTGAGAGCTCTCGAATTCGAATCATTTTGACCACAAGTGTTAAAAAAATAGATAATATTTTATTGATACATTTATATATCTATATACATGGAAATATTTTTTTAGGTGAGTTTTGAGAGTGGTTTATTTTTGATAATAAATTTTTATTTTCTTTTTCATAACTGAATAATTTGTAACTATTATCATTTTAATTTAGTAAGAGATTTATATCTCCTGCAATAAATAGATAATATATTGATGATTAAGTATTTTTAATTTTTTTGATATTTTTTCTTCTATCCTAAATCTATTTGACTTAAAAGGAAAATAATGTTCAGGAAATTGCAAAAAAAAAAAAAAAGAAAACTAGAATTATATATTTCTGTTTGACTCAATTTTCGAAATTTTAAAAATTTATATATATATGTGCATATATATATTTTTATGATACATTGAATAAATAATACTGCGATTGTAGTTAAAGTGATTTTCATTATCAATTCATATTTTCTTATTTATTTTCTTTTACATGACAGTAAAAAAAAGTTATTAGTATTTTTCATCGTAGGTGTATGTAAATGAATATATAACAAACATAGTACGTTATAAATATATATATTAAATATTTCATAATATAGTAATATATTATAAAAAGTAGGTATACACTTTCTTTTATTGTATATTAGAAATGATTTCAATACCATTTATAATGAACTTTTACAGATTGGTTGGACGGTTTTTTTCTCTTTTGTTTTAGCTCAAAATTGTATTGAATCCAGCTCATAGATTTGACCATAATTTTTAGGAAAGGTGTGGATGTAAGGAAACTAAATTATCAACACATGTAGACAGTAATTAAATATTGCATATTTCCAATGAGTTGCTAATTTAGTGGAACCACTGTTTATTTCAAGAGACGAATTTATTTATTTTCATTTAAAATTTACTGCCACGAGAGAGAGAGTATGCGCTAATTTATACTCGCGAAAGTATGGGTACGTCAATGGAACCATCTTATACTATTTGTTCAGATAAGGCATTTGTACGCAAGGAAAGGAGCCACTTGACGAGACCAAGAAAAGACATGTAAGATTCAACCCCACAAAAAGTTGTTCACTTATGCAATTCTTTATTGCATTGCCCAAACTACCCTTTTCTTTCTTCACGATTGACGGACCTCCCACATCCCTTTCTCTTTCCTCCAACCATTATTCCCTTGTAATATTATTTTTTTTAGATTAAGACCAACGTTGGTAAAATGTTTGACCTAACAAGCACTGTTACTTTTGGCAAAATCTATGATCTTCGGATCGCTAAGGCTCTTGGTTTAGGTACGCATAACCATGTCTTAATTACATCATCGTGCTGATTTGTCAGTTGTGAAACTCTAATTTTGGTGTTTTGCAAGTTTTCTAATCGAGTATACGCAGAAGCTTGTGGGGTAGGCAGCATGTTTGGCTACTGGTAAGTGGGAATGACAGTTTTTGGCAATGGGTTAGCAGAAATATTTTTACATTAATGAATAATTTGCTATCTATAATATTCAACAATTACTTTTCCGTTCAGTGACTGTGGAATATCAAAAGTAACTTTAAGATTACTATGTAGTTTTAATAGTTCGAGGAAATACATAGATAAGTAGTAAGGACTTCAATTTTTATAATTTTATACTATTTATTCCATATATAATAATCAGTATTCCTACCGGTGTTTTTAATATTTCGTAACCCACTTAATAGAAAAATTAACCATTGGACCTTACAGTATAATAAAATTACAATGCAAGGATTTTTACTATTATATTTGATAAAAATTTTGAGGACTACAAAATAATTACTCAAAATTCTTTTTTTTCCCTTACAATTTCCTTTCAATCTAAAAGTAGAGCGAAAAATAATAATAAAAAAAATTCCTATTTATTTTTCATTCTTAATTCATAGGGAAGTGATGAATCAGACCTAAAAAGTAAAAACAGAAACAGATATCCATTTCCTAGGATTAAGGACTGGTTCCTGAGGCAAAAAGGTAAAGGACACGTACCGCATTTAGCAGATTACCACATGTACCAATAGCAAGAAAGAACTCTGCATATACCCAAAGCAAGATTAGACTCAGATCCGATCACGTAAAAGGGGAATCATAAATGTGGAGACACGCCTTCAATTTCTTGGCTAAAATATTCAACATCAACCAGTTTAATTGGTCCACATACAACTCTCAAAAAAGTGGTCCTAATGTTTAAAAATTTGTAACACCAAAAAACAAAAAGAGACAGCAACTTAACATCAATTCAATCATTTACCCCAGTAAAAAAATATAACTTGTAACTAGGATGGTTCAAATCAGGTTGAATACTTGTATGGGACCCTTAATCTGAACAGCCTACAGGTGAAGGTGATAGATTTCACGTAATAATCAAGAGAGCTTTCAGCGTCCACAACAGCACATCCAATGAAGACACAGTTACCAAAATACCCATTTGAAAAGCCCTAATTGTAACAGCAATAGTCTTCCTTTTCCACCACATTTTCTGCTGTGTATATCTCTACTATTCACCTTCCTAGAATTCAAATATTCAATACAGTAGCAGCCGTGCCAGCCAAGCAAGGAAAGTCCTTTGTTCAAACAACAAAAGAGAATAATAGAAGACCAAAATAAGTGCAAATGTTAAAGAAACATTGCTAAATTTAGACCTTTGATTCAATTCAAATTAAAATTTACAAATAAGAGAATCACAAAGGGAAATAGATTGCATGTGCTAAACTATCAATCAATGAAAAAACTCAGCTACGGATCTCATTGAGAAGGATGAATCATACAAAAAATGAGCATACCACCGAAATACAGAGTAAAGCCAACAGATCTCTTCCCTCAAAGGAACTGAAGTACTTTTCATGTTCACATGGACCGTACCACCTGGGAAATACATCTGCAAAGCCTTATAATCCTTGAATACCCAACTCCAACACTGTTAACTGCAGTCTTTATTTTAACTGATAGCGACTCCGGCAGCGACATGTATGTCCCAGCAATGTAAGCTTTTAGTTGATATGGAAAGATGTCGGAAGGATAAATCCCACTGTTTCAGAAACACAGTATTAGACAATCTAATCATCTTGACAAATCAAAAATGTAATTACTTTAGGCTACAGGTTAAAGGTCCGAAATCATCGACTTGGTATGAATAAATCAATCTTCTCTCTTTCTCTTTTTATTTTTAGGGAGAGGATATAATATTAATTTAATGTTATCAAGAGCTCTAGTAAGTACAAACTTAAACCAAAACAAAAAGAATATAATAACCACTATTCGCACAAAATTGTTAAGAGTCAATAGCAGGCAGCAGTTACCCGAACTCATCCCCATCATTTTTAAAATCAAGCAAGAGGATTACCTTACAAAAGACTGCTCATAAAAATTGAAAGGTTGTTATCATGACAGGAAAAAATTTGCAAAAGACAACTTCTATTACATGGAAGATTGATATCCAATCAAGAAGATTTGAAACTATTTAGCAATATTAGTCAAGTAGTCTTGGTGATGTAGCGCAAATAAGGTAAACTTTACTTTCTTGGAGACTAAAGCCAAGGTTTTAGAATTCAAGAAATTGGGGCTCAAAGAGAACTTGATAAATCAGAAATTTGTCAGAAAATCAGAGAAATTGGAAAACAAAATAAAATTAGTGTCATACTAACAGAATCTAGGACTTGCTCCTACTAAGAAAGCTATCAGTTTTTATAGTTCAAATCACATCAAACAACACAAAAAAAGCCATCGCTGTTATTCACTGGAAAACTAAATAAGAGAGCATTTAAGTTTGGGCACTTATATTCAAAGTAATATAAGCCTACAAGTATTTTTAATCCTTAAAGGACATGGACTCCAAATAGAAAATTTGAACTAAAAATAACAACAAGTCTTATTACAATTCCATGTTAAAAGTTGCAGTCAAAAACACAATTTAAACTAAAAACAACCACTGGACTCATTAGGAATCTAGGATTCCAGGTTAAACCTGAGAAAAAGTAAACCTAAATCAAGCCCAAGAGTCCACGGTGATTCCAGCAGACTACAAAAGTTATTGAAATACCCCCAAATGCAGAAAACAACTTCCCATTGTATTGTAAATACTAATTTGCACAAATTAATATTTAATTCCCCATGGAGTTTCCTGGTTGTCTGCATCAATTTGTAATATGACAATTCTTGCACAAGTCACAACAGACTTCACAGGCTAAAACAGCATTCCTAATGTCAAATGGCACTACGTAATGAAGCTAGGGATTGAGTAACTTGCACAGAAAAGAGAACAATTATCACATTTTAATCTTAATACACACTTACACAATTAGAGTAACTGCTAATTGCTAAATAGCATAGGGGAAGAAGCAAAAGGGGATTTAGCAACTAAAATCATTCTGAGGACGTAGCCTTGAATGAAGGGCAAAATCCATACAACTAATCCCAGGTATTTTGGAATATGGCTCAGTTGAGTTGAGTATAGGTGATTCCTAGAACCAAGTGCAGTATCTTTCTTCATGATCTTAGCAAATAGGGGTGAAGCTTGCTGTCGCTGACCAGCTTATGCAGTACTAGCATGCCTTGCGTGCCAGTAAGGATATGCATAACTTAATCGCTCCACAATAATGTGTCCTAATATGGAACATTTAGGAAATGTGAAGAAGAATAAGTAGTGCAAGCTTTACCAGTTCAAACATGTCATGTCCAGAGTCACCATCACCTTCTGACCATTGTTAAAATCAATGAAACAAAGCTGCAAATCAAGCTGCTCAACTGAAGATAAAAAACAATATAAGGTGAATGTCAGTTCCAACCTTCTCAGGCATCAATTTCTTTTCAGAATTATTTGGAACTGAGACAGTAAATTCAAACACATCGAATGAGAAAAATAAATAATAGGATAATGATAAGTTAGCCTAAGAAGGATGGACTATGAAGCCAATCCTTCAATGGCCAAAGCCAAAAGGAAGTCAAGAAATAGGGGTCAACAATATTAGGATATGACCTAAAAACCCAAACCTAAACTAGTGAAATTTGGTTATTTTGCTAATATAATTTTTATTCAGTTTGGCTTCAGCTATTTTTCTTTAAAAGTCAGTTATTGGTTTGTTTAGAGTAAAAATTGAGCCAAGTAAACTGAGTTAACTTATTTTTTAATAGATAGCAATTTTTACAATTAATGATTAAATATTCTTATTATATCCTAATGTTAAATGACACTTTAAATATTCTTATTATATCCTAAACCCTACAAAGGCACCTTGGAAACTCCACTTCTATCTTTTCTCTTTCAATAATTTTCTCATTTTTTCTATTGAACATTTGAATTTTGGCTATCAATCATTTCTCGAGCTCCTTTCCCTTAGATATTAAGGGTTTCATTGAGGACTTCAAGCATAAAAATTAATAGTCGGAATTTACTTTAATGGGGCCCAAAACTTGAATAACCCACTGCCTGCAATCTAAACAGCATTACTAATCTATAAGAAAATAACATTCCGTCAATATCTGAATTCCAAGCCCACAGACAGTTAAAAAAGGAGCATAAAAGGATCACAAAAAAACACTATCCGTTACCAGAGGAAGAACAAAAGCTTGTCTGGACCAGATTTCTAATTTCTACTTGTGCTAATTGTACTTCTCCAACCACATCAAGCAAATTATGAAGTAGTGAACTGGTAATCTGCACAACCAAAATTGCATTAGAATGAAATAATCTAGCATAATATCAAAGGATCCTAGTTTGATTCAGTCAATTCTGCCCTTCCAAGATGCATTGTGTGAGAGAGAGCTGTACCACATGAACTCAAGTAAATCTAACAAGTAACAATCAAAGCTAGAATTGGAAAAGAATAAGAAGATATGTATCATTTTCTTGCAACATGTTATGGCATATATTTTGTAGCAAAGAAGAAGACTTTGTAGCATATATATCTGATAATAATTAAACTGCAAGCTTATCTGTTAAATGATCAATATGTTTGCATTTGAAGAGTATAACAAAATAAGCACAGAACAAGGACCAAATGCAAAAAAAGACCAAGATTCACCTGTGTTTCTTGTGCAAAACTTCTGAATCCAACACATTTCTTCGAGGTGTTAGCATTGAGAATACAAGCAAATGCCAAGCAAGCCTCCATATTAGGGAAGTTCTAATAAACAAGAAACACTGAAGTTCAGAATGCGTACAGTAAAATGAAAAGGATTACACAGACAGAAAGATGCTTGGCTAAATTACCTTTGCAATGATAACGTTGTTCAATATGTTTGAAACATATATGCTAGGAGAATGGCCATCATTTATTGCAAATCTGTATCTCATCACAATATTGAATGTGATTAAGAGCATAAACTACAGGTAATATGCATTTTATGTCTTAATTGGAGATAGCATAGCAATAAAAAGAAAAAGAAAACCAACAAAGAAGCAACCTTTGGCAGATTAAGCCTTGATAGTTGAGAACAATAATTTGTTTACCATTCCTATTCCCAGAATCATCAACTTCCCACAACTGATAAAATAACAGATAAGACATCTCTCTCAGTGAAGGAGTAGACAACATATTACATGAGATAAAATCCATTGCAAAGTAGAAAGACCTGCAAATTCTTGTGTATAAACCTGCGAGTTGTTTTCTTCTTAAGGTGATCACCTAGCAGTACAATAGTCTCAGAACAGCTTAGCTCTCCTTTTATTTTGCAGTAATTGTGGAAAGATTTGGTTAGATTTTTTATTTTCCTATCTAAAGCTTCAAACTCATGCTTCATTGTAGCCACATTTTCCCTAGAACCCTGCACAATAATAAAGCATCCAGATGAAACTTGAAATGGACGTGATATTCATACCTAGATCTCTGAAACATTCTATCGAACAAATTAAACATATTGGAAAATATGGAGATATATGTTAGAGAATTAATTAAACATTGCAAGACAGAAAACTTCACTATGTACTAGGAGACGAAAGTTAAGTCAATCTACATTACTGCAGCATGTGTTCTGGCAGAGATGCCATTTTTAGACGCTACACATTGATGTGTATCTCTTCCACCCTAAATTATGAATGCCTATGCAATAACAAGAAAGAATATCATTATTGCATATTCAGAAAATTGGATTGGTGAATGACATGAACCTAAATCAGCACAGAGACAATACAGTGATTGCTCTTTGTTCCATCAACTATTACCATGCATTGAACAGCATCAATGTAATGCTGAAGCAAAATGCCATCTTGACAAGGTCATAATGAATTCAGAGAATGGTAAGGTTAGAAGTGGGGAAAACAGTGAAAGGTTAAGAAAACAATCCCTTGCCTTCTGTTGTAAGGAAAAGAATTGAATCCTACAGACTAGAGAAGTTGTGCAGTGAGAGAGAGAGAGAGAGAGAGAGAGAGAGAGAGAGAGAGAGAGCCTGAAGTTATGAAATCATCAAATCCTCTCAAAAATATTCTATGTAGAAAGAACAATCGATGGGCTGGCTAACATGGTTTTAAAAACAATTCACAATTTTTTGTAAATCGTTCTTTTTATTCTTAGAGTTCATGAAAATCACAAAGCCTCACATTACACAATTTAAGAATACATTATTTTATTGCCATCATAATTTTTTACATACTTGACAAATGATTAAGATGGAAATCATGCTGAAGGGTCTATAGAACAGATTGACATCTTAAAACTAATACACATACCACATGTTTGCCGCCCAAAGTAACTGCACATGAATTGCTAAGATTATCTACTGTATTATCTCTGTCATGACGCAAAAATAAATATCTTCTATTCAATTTCAGCATCTGAGACTTTTGCATTGCGGAGCTCAGTTGTTGTAAGTTTTTCTGCATGCAAGAATAAGGGCAGATGATAAAAATATACATATCAAGGAATACAAAACACAAAAGGAGGAGAGAAATACCACTACTTTCTCATGCTTGACAGACATTAACTGCTGCTTTGCCTTTTCATATGCCAACTTATAAAGCAACATTTTTGTTTCAGCTACCCTGTAACATTAACTCGTCAATTAGAAGTCCTTACAAAGAATTGAGTTGCAATGATGTAAGGACCAAAGCCAGCTATATCCATGACATACTAATAATGAAAACACGAGTAACCACCTTTTATGCAAAACTTCATTGGACTGATCGCACATTTTCTGTGGAACAAATAGAAAAACAGCAGCAGAAGGCACATAGTTAAGCTAGATTTGTTATTCCAATCAAAAAAAGCAATGAGCACAACAAAAATGTATAAATGATATGACCATCCTTTTTTCAGTTGTACTCATTCATCAGACCTGAGACTTTATTTGGAAACAGAGCATCTCATAAAACTTCATCTTCTGCAGATGAACCAAAATATCTTGCAGCACCACAATCTATATGATAAAAAGTTAAAACTACATCAAAAAGAAGAGAAATACAGCAACAGAAGCATGTCATAAAGAAAGAGGGGAAATCTCACCAAATTTACATTTAGTTTATCTATTAATGGAAAGAGCAACTGCTGTGTATCTCCAGAGAATTTTAGCAAAACCTGCAAAGGCAGACACAGAATTCAGAATGAATTGGAAGGCTAAAAGGGAAAATTCTACAAGACAATCATTTGGCGTTATCCATTTGCATTGTGCCATTGCAGTTTCTGCCGAAATGTTTTATACCCCAAGGTGCACTCCATACA
Organism: Jatropha multifida; assembly: GCA_948099535.1. Lineage (NCBI taxonomy): Eukaryota > Viridiplantae > Streptophyta > Magnoliopsida > Malpighiales > Euphorbiaceae > Jatropha > Jatropha multifida. The sequence goes on from CANUEX010009283.1 coordinate 11,964, forward strand.
TCCATCTCATTAAAATTGATTGATTTTCTTGCAAGAAGTTTCAATAAATAGTTTGACATATCAGTTCATTTCTACATTTTGGCATATATGATGAAAACCACAGAAAATAACACTGCTTCTAGGGCTAAAGTCTATAACTTAATGTTTACCTCTACAAAAGAACTAATGTATAATGCCATAAGGCCAATTACCAAGACAAACAAACAAGATGACAGAATTAAGATGGGCATAGTTGACCCAAGTCTAAATGCATAAAGGCAAAACCTGTATATGTAAGTCCTGTTAGAAAAATTAAAATAGTAACCGCATACATACATCACTCCAATGCTTAAATTTTGCGTTAGAACCCTGATTTCCGTGAATGTCTGTGTTCTTATTGATCCTCCTTATTTTATCCGCATGATCTGCATCCTCAGGAACTGATTCTTCAATTCTTCTTTTCTTCAGAGAAGAATTTTTAATGTATTGTGCTGGAATTTGACTCTGAGAAACTTGCATGTCGAGATGGCTGTCAGTGTCACCAGGTCCACTGGAATTAGAGTTGGGAGGCGGTATCTCTTTCCCAGCCAAGGGTTGCACATTCTCACCATTTGACACATCGTGCAGCTCTTTTTTGTGGGGACTCTGAGTCATATCTTTCACAAAGGGGCTCTGCCTTAACCACACATCAAACATAGAAATGTCAAACTTCAAAAGTACCCAAGGAATGACAAAACTAATATCAACATTAACGAACAGCCAAGTGATTTTTATTCTATCAAATAAGAGAGAGAGAGAGAGAGATGACCTTCAGAAATGATGGCTCATTCATATTTCTCCTATTGGGGGAAGCTGAAGCAAGAAGAGAAGCATCATTCCGTACCCCAGCAAGCTCCTCTTCAAAGTAGATTTGTTCACTTGTAAATGAAACATTTTTATCTGGGCTTCCTGAGAGAATCTTCAGGGCATTCCTTTCCCTTAAAGGACTTCCAAAATACAGTAAGGTTTCTGATACACATTGCAGATCAGAAGGAAAAATTCGCTTATCATGCACCTTTACCATTTGGTTAGAGCCTTCAAAATGATTAATCTCTATAAGGGATGAGCTAGACTGTGCTCTACCTTCAGCGAACCAGGATTCTGATTCATCAGTTACTGCAGTTGAATGGTTATTGCTGTTGACATTATCTATTGATGTCTTATCTTGTCCTAAGCCGATGCAAATGTCATTATACTGAAGGCCAGGAGAGGCAGTGCCCTTATGTTCTGCTGATGAGGATAACTTCTGATCCAACATCTTTGCTGGAGGAGATATAAACCTATCAAGAGGACTGCTTGTTTTCACATCATTTTTGTAACCCAGATTAACCTCAATTGATGGGGAACCAGATCCAAAAACAGTCAATCTCTGTTGCTGAAACTTCTCTGGCATCAAAACATCTTGCTGGACTTTTTTCAGTGACCAAGTGAATTGAGACGGTGAATCGACTTCAGTCATCAGCTGAGAATCTCTCTCCTTACGAAGAATGTGTGTAGAAATGGGAATCAGAGATTCTCCATCTTTCGTAAGGCTCATCACTTCCTCATTTTTGCCTGACGTATCATTAATCTCTGGCTTCCCAACACCGACACTATCCATGTAGTCAGTGCTATCATGCTGTTTATTCTTCTGACTAAGTATTTGCTTTTCTAAGTTAGTAACCAGGGCATCCACATTTTTACCATCGATAACTTTGCAGCTTTCTTCAGGTACAGCATTGAAGGGAGTTGTAGAAGAAAGATGCTTTAATAATCTTGCTTTTGATTTTTCAATTCCATCTTTCAAAGAATATGAAAGGGGGGAAGGCTCAAATATTTTGAACTTAGAACTGCTTTTATGAATAGGCAAAAGATTCTCAGCACTCCTCATATTTTCTTTGCCAAAAAGAGAGCCTGAATGTTTTGGTGAAGGTGTCACATATGATAGATGTTTGCTGGATTGAGCAGTGTCCCAAAATACTAGTCGCTGTTTAGCAGAAACCGATGATATGGACCCAGTTAATGGAGATCTATGTTGTTGATCAGAATTGTGATAAAAGCCATAATTGCCACTTCTATTGTTAGGAGTTTCTTCAGAGCAGCCATTGTTTGAATTTTTTCTAGATTCAGGTTGTGCAAATGAATTCAACTGCAAAGCTTTACCATTCATGCCCTGTGAGGTACCACCACTATCAGCAGGAAACTCAGTATTCATCAAATTCATCCCGATCACAGCTTTAGCATGGTCATTATTCAACTGCAATTGAAATAAAAAAATTATTATGCATAAGCCACTGCCTTAATTTCCAGACAATATAGGATACAAGGTAAATTTTCAGCAAAATTATTAGATGTGAAACTGAGTCCAAACAACTGGAAGTCACCAGCCAGAACTTAAGAGTGTGTTTACTTACAGAAAAAAGTTTTATGTATTATGTTTTCTAAGAAAATGAAAACTAGAAAACAGAAAATGGAAAATGCATTCACTTGGTAACAAAAAAAAAATAATATGTTAATTTAAAAACTTTATGAATATCACTCATAACTTCCATAATAAAAAGAAATAAAATATTATAAAATAAATTTAAATTTTTTTATTTAAATTTTTTGAATTTTTATCATTTTGTAAATATTTTTTTAAATAAATATACTATATTTCTAATAATAAAATTAATTATATATTAAAGCAGAGTATAATCTTTCATGTTATTGAAAGATATTTTATTTTTTCAATGAAAATATTTTATAGAAAAAATCATTTATAGCTATTGCAATTTTTTAATTATGAAAATTTTCATCTTTTAAAAATGGCAAACTGTTGGAAAATGTCTTTTTTTTATAAAGGAAAACTGTGAAAAACAACTTAAACTGTTTTCCAAATCTTAGTTAAATTTCGAAAAATTTGAAAACTGGAAAACTTTTCAAAAAAACTACTCCAACAGAAAACAATTTTCTGTTTTCTATTTTCTATTTTCTATTTTCTAAGAAAACAATTTACTCAGAAAATGAAAAACAGAAAACGAAAAAAATGAGAAATGCGTTCATTTTGTAAAAGTAAAAAATCATATTTTAATTTAAAAGCTTCACAAATATTCATAACTTTCATAATTTAAAGAAATAAAATATTATAAAAAGAATTAGAATTTTTTATTTAACAATTTTTGAATTTCTATTATTGATTATTTATAATAGTAAAATCAATTTTTATCATTTTGTTATTTTTTAAAAAAAATAAAGGTTTATAATATATTTGTAATAATAAAATCAAGTGCTTATTAAAGTATAATATAATTTTTTTTATGTTATTTAAATTTTATTTTTTCAATGAAAGTATTTTATAGAAAAACTTATTTAGATATTATAATTTTAATTATGAATATGTCATTTTTTTTAAATGGAAAACACATTTTTTTTTATAAAGGAAAACTCTAGAAAACAAATTGAAGTTGTTTTTCAAACCCAATTAATTTTTGGAAAATTGAAAAACTGTTTTCTAGTTTTTCAAATAGAAAACTGACTTATTTGAACACAAAACTCTATTTTCCAGTTTTCTTTGAAAACTTTGCTAAAAAACTACTCTAGTTTTCTACAAGTTAACACACCCTAAATTTTCCAAGGAAAACGATTTTAGTGGAGGTGCAACCAGTCATACCACATGACCTTTGATTACATTGAAACAAATAACTACATATACAGCAAGTAGTAGGAGAATGCAATGAAAATATAATAGATGCGTGCAAAACAAACCATATAAATAGAATGAAAGCTAATTGCAATATGGTATAGTGCCAACACAACAATCACATAACAACCCTCAAAATCATACTGAGCATCAGATGAACAGAACACAAGTAACCCGGGTGATAAATCAATTAAGATCACCTGAGTAGGTCAACTTACAGTGTATAAAATTGAAGAAATCAAAGTACTGAGTAAAATCTAATCCAAAAGAGAATTCTTACTTTGCTCAGCTGATTAGGAGTTTGCATTTGCTTATCAACAGATGTATCAGCTGCCAAACTTTCAGTTCTATGAGATGTGCAACCATTAGTAATCTGATCAACAAGGGCAGTCAATGAAACACAATTCAGCTTATTCAATTCCATGGAAGCTGCAGGAACATGCTCAGTATATACGTCTAGATTACCAACATTACATGCTTCTTTATCTCTGTGATACCTTGGATCAACATGTCCATTGGAATTCTCATCAAACGTATAAACCTCACTTCTTTTCAATGATTTTTTATTGATAGAATCAGAAACAGAAACATCATGCAAATCCTTACTGCCTGCTGCCAGAAGTGCTTCCAATGTAGGAGAAAGCTTCCCATAATCATAGTTTCGTGGGTTTTCACCAATAAGACTCATGTGATTTGAATCATTACTGCCACTCGCTTTTTCAGCAGGAAGAGAAACCCGTGGAATCAGCTTGTTGGCTTTTGTTAGTACCATAAAACTTCCTGAATCAGAAGGAGTGGTTATGCGAGTTGGTGTTTTCTCTTCAAAGGCGTTTCCATCTGAATCTGACCTTGCAAGACTACGGTAATGCATGGAAAATGCAGTTGAATCCATTGTAATATCGTGATTGTCATCTGACGCGGCAGAATCAGAAAGCTGTCCATGTCTAATAAAACTTGCTGACACAGGCCCAAAAAAGTTGTCTTCTGAAAAATAGCAACGGAAGCATTTCCTTTTAAGAAATTCATTATTTGGTTATATACATGTCTAAAGTGGGAAATGCTATCTTTAATTTTTGAGCCATCCTTCATTACATGTATACGATGTGGATGATCAGAAATGTTAAATGTCTACCGACTCAATCTGATTCATTATACATAAATCTGAAAGCCTTATTACAAAAACATCAAACTGGACCATGCTCAGTTACATCAAAAACCCATAGACCTCCCTTCGTATAACATCATCAATATTCAGTTTTGAAATTTGTGGTGTTATGAAAGAGAATTACAGGAAATTAATCCAGTTCATTCGAAACATAAACATGCACCAATCAAAGCATCAAACTCATGCAAACCTAAAGAAAGATTAAAAAAGACCAACAAAGTTTCTAACAAAAACGAACAATAAAAGCACAAACCTTCATCATTCGAGGTAGCAGAAGCAACAATACTACTTCCAGGAGACGGCGATCCAATCGGTCTCAAAAACGACTTCCCCACACTGCCAACGTCGTCATTGTCATCGTATCCGTCTCTGGTTGGCGTCATTTCTTTAGAATCATCACTATCAGCAAGGTCCCTGAAAAACCCTATGACCTCATTCTCTGCATCTGAGACATTACCGGAACTTGGATTCTTACCAAAGGAGTCTGGAGGGGTTTCACTATCGTCATCTCGTTTAAAAATGTGAACCGAAGTGATCTCGCGGTCAGCGAAGCTCACACGCCGTGAACGCTTCTTCCTCAGAGCTATGGTTTCCTCGTCGGTTTCTGTGTTACAGGGATCTTCACCAATTGGAGGAATTGAGGCCATGATTTGAAAAGGATGGAAGGAATTTCAGAAGAAATTAGGATTATAGTGAAGTGCAGAAGAAAGGGAAATTGGTTTTGTGCGGGAAAGTACGGAAAATGCTGCAATTTGAATGTCCTATCTGATCAAATATTTCTACTTTTTTGAAATAAAAAATTTTCCCAGTACTGCATACTCCTTGTCTTGTGTTCTCGTTATACTATACATACACATAAGAGTGTATGCTGCCTCGTCTACAATTTTGAAAGAATTTTCAAAAATTACAGTTTATTTATTTTGAAAATGAAAAAACCAAATTGTTTTGAATATAAAAGTTAAAAAATAATATAAAGAGCAATTCTTTAATAGAATATAACATGTATTATTAATGAATTGAGTGTTCATATGTGAGTTTTAAAATGAGTATTAATGCTCAAAATGATTATTAAAATAGCTAAATGGATAAATATATTATTCTATTTTATAAATAAAATGTTGTAATATTTCAAGTTTTGTGAGAGACTTATCATGCACAACAATAATATTTTTTTTTGTGTATTTTTAACTTTCATATACAGAATATTTATTTATATGTGGTACTATAGTTTTTCAAATAACATTTTTTTATTATTTAATAAGTTTTTAATTAATCAAATTTTACAATTTAAAATATTTACTAAAAAAATTGCAAGTCGAAATATTTAATAATTACACTTTTATAAGTTTAAGTATTTTCAATTAGTTTGGCTTTATAAATTACTATCTCTGTTTCATATTATCCGTTACATTTAGAACATTATACTTCTTAAGAAAATCATTAAATTTATTTAAATCACAATGTATTATTAAATAAATTGAATATATTATCCTCCATTTAATATTAATTTTTTAAAAAAATCATTAAATTAAAATAGTAATTATTGGTCATATATAAAAGGTAAAAATATTTATTACTTTTTAAAATTATAAATGAAATAAATATTTTGAAACACTTTATTTTCTTAAACGTGATAAATAGTATGGAAAGAGGTGATATTGATATGTTTATGTATTTAGCTTTATTAAAAGTGATGCTCAAATCAACAACAAATCGTTAGTTAGAATACTAGGTGGCTTCAATCCCCACAAAGAGTGGGAATATAAATTCAATCTCCAGGCCTAAAGGGACTAGGCCTCCTAATCCAGTTCGGTTGTAAATGAATAAGTTCTGGATTTCTCATAAAAGAAAAAATTTCTTAGAATACAACCATTGTTCTTCTGAAACTCATACATTCTTTGTCATTTTGAGAATTAAATGTGTAAAATAACTTATTTATGTCTTCATATAATGGAACTTCTATTTCACAAAATTTTCCATTTTGGATTTTTATGACTTTTTTTTTTTTGGCATATTTTTGTCAATTGGGCAGATCTAATCCATTCCAAGCTAATCCATACCTGAGCTAAAGCCTAAACAGAAGCACATTAACACCCAGAAAATCTTGTTAAATTCACTGCATTTAAGGTTGTGCTGTCTTCATAAATTTTCACAGCAGAGATGATTCAAATCCACATTTTTTCCAATCAGATCCAGCAAATAATAGGAAAAACATCTCCACTCATAAAAAGAAAACACTGAGATTCAACCATACAATGCACGCCATGGCTCCTTAATGTCCTTTGCTATGTTTGCAGGATTCCACATGATCTTCTCCCTCAAAAAGCACAAGCCAACAGTGTTTGCCAAAAGCTCTCCTAACTCGTAGAGCATCTGGAAAATTACCATCGGGCATGAGCAAATTAAATATAAACTATTTTGCACTATTTTCATGTTGCAATCAGAAAGCGAAAGTTTTTACTTTCATAACTTCCATGCAGTGAACATTTCTAAAATCATAATTGCAATTCTTCGAATTGATAGTCATGTTCATTGTGTTTTTGAAGAATGAATACCTCAAGTTCTTCGGCGGCTTTATCTGAAAGGGTCCAATTGCTTTGCCCAATAAGAACTGAAGTTGGCAATTTCAAGACGCGTACCAACTGAAGAAAGCAGGCCAAAGGTTCGTAATGGACCTGTCCGTTGGATTGTGGCTTTTGGGTTCTAGAAGCAATGGCCTGAGTTATATCCGTTTCTGGACCTATTTGCACACCATAAAGTGGAACTTTGCCATCATTTGCTGTTAACATTCCGTTCTCCCATTTAAGCTTTGATGATGTGCCAATAAGTGGAACTATAAGCGTCGATAGGCCTGATGATCCTTCCCCGATTATTTGAGTCAAAACTTCACTTACAGCACACGCTAAAGTCGGTGGCTCATACTTCTCAAGAAGCAACACTGACACCTGTTAAATCAATAGGTTCTTAAAAGAGAGAAACTGCTAGAAATGATTTGTGCGATGTTTGGGACTTTAGATTTTAACTGTTAAAAATATGTCAAGAGACATAAATCTACATATGACTTCATATCACACAACAGGCACAGGCAATGGCTAATAAAATGTTTGGCCCTAAAGACAGTTTGACTGAAGAACAATAATCTGTGCTTGACAGAGAGTTCTTGCCTAGTCCGGGTGTTCATATATATATACACGCACGCCCCCCCACACAAATGGGATAGGTTCCACATTTTGTGACTGTGCTAGGCAAGAAATTTCCGTACTTGACAACAACTAATCGGTGATTGATGTTTACTTGAGTTGAATTACCATGATTTATTAAATCACGAGTCTGATTCTTCCAATGCATTACACTGTATTAGAACTGCAATATCACACTTTTAATTCTGTCATTTGCTCTGCTTGATACTAATTACAAACTAGCCTATAACAACAAAGCCAGATTCACACCGATACCACCAGGAAATGCACACTGCTTTAAAATATGAGGCCAGTTCTTCATAGTATGGAAACAAAAATATAAAAACACACCATCTATACTCTTTTTTCTGGCCAGAAAAGAAGCGTATCTCCACTTTTAGCTATGAGACTGTCAGCAATTATCTCAATTAGTTAAATTGAATCTTTGATAAACTGCTCAAATTATGACTAAAAAATAGCCTAAAATTGCTCCTTTCATGTTCTCAAGTGTTTATTGCAATGTGTATGCTACAATGCAATGAACACACCATATCTAATCAGTTTATGGACATTAGGTATAAGCATTTATTATACAGAACGGATAAATAACCTAAAAGAAAACAGTATGTCAGTACCTGAGGATCGCAATTACTGTCAATGAAATTAATCAAATTTCCTTTCGCTTTAAGATCTTGGACTCCATATCGGGCCAATGATAGCTCGAATGATTCTTCTCTGTAGAGAAAGAAGATGATCAAAGAAAGCAAAGCAGAATCAACAACAGTACTTGATCCAACATTTGTCTAAAAAGGAGAGGATAAGAGATTTAACTTACAGTCTATGGAAAAAAGAGTTAGGGTTTGGATAAAGAGCAGTAGAAATGCCGGTAGCGAATCCGTCTGTGTCATTGAATAGGAATATTATCTTTGAAGCTACCTTCATGATTCTTCCAAGCTTTCTCTTCTGCAATTTGATTTTGATGCGAAACAACCTTCTAACAAGTCTAAACTGGGATGGGTAACGGCTTGATCACAAACAACGAATGACAAATTATTATGTACTTACAAGCAAACATGGCCGCACTTTGCAGCGGCTTCATATTGCCTTTTCTTTTCTCTTTTTTTTTTTTTTTTTTTTGAGATAACTAATGTCATATTGGAGAAATATCTGAAGAAAATTCAAGTGATAATATAAGCATTCAAGTAGGATACATCATTCAAACAACTTAAACTTAAAAGTGAAAAGGGAACTCAAAGATAAATCAAAATTTGATCAACTTCTAACAGACTTCCAACTCATCCCTTACGTTTCCATTTTTACCTATTTTTCATTTTTTAAAAAATATAAGCTTTTGCCTCTTACATCTCTCTCTCTCTCTCTCTCTCTCTCTAAGAGACCATGCTGACTGATCTCCATTTGAACTCGCAAAAAAGCCAGCCACCATAATTAAACAGGTGGCTACTGCTAAAGCTTCCAGACCAGAAAACTTTAATGTTGGTAACATCCAGTTGATAAACACCAAAAAACCAGACATACCACTAATACCAGAGCCTTTGAGTTTTTGCGGAGCTTCAAGACCCTTTTGTCTTCTCTGGCTGCTTTTGAGGTTTTCCACCTGCAACCACTGCATACCTGAAAAAAGAATCTAAATGTCATAAAATGAAGTAGAAGAATCTATAACCACATTCTTGCTTCTTCCCCATTAATGAAGCATGCACAGAATGAAATTATAAGGAAAAGAAAAAAACGGAGGGAGATGAGAGCAGTAACTCTCACAGCAGCAATACTCAAATTACACCCAGCAAATTGTGTAGCAGAGTACACATATGCTATACCTACAACTTGACAATTAATCTTTCTTCTAAGTGGGTTTGCATTTTTAGTTATTTCGGCTGGAACTACATGTATATAATTCATTTCATTTGCAGCTTCATTGTGATTGCTGAGTTTCAAAAACTTCTATTTCTATCCAAACAGAAATTTGAACAATAATAAGTCAAACGCTATGGTGATTGCTAAGCTCTAACCATTCTATTGAGCTTTTACTATCCTTGAGAAGTAAAAAAAGTAACTACTTGCTTGAGTTGTTAATTTTTGGGTGCAGATTAAGTCAAGTTTTCACTTGTCAATATATATATATATATATATATGTGCGTGTGTGTGTTTTCACTGTCAAAACTACAGTTAGAAAGGAAAGAAGTTGTCTTCTTAACTTTGTTTCTTTTTATTGAATCTTAATGTCAGTTACTAACAAATATGGTAAACATGTTCCTTATGCAGCTTTTGTTTTACTATTTATACAGGTAGAACCAATAATAGCCAACTATCTCTATATGCAAGTAAATATTGTCCTGTCCCTCTGATATTTTCAAAGTTTCACTGATCTATATTCTGGAGAAAATATAATATCAGAAGTTTATGAAGTAGTTGCCCGAACAACGCAATCAAATACATACATGCATTACCTGCATCTTACAGCAGTATCCAAGCCAACAACTCATTGTGCAAAAAAACAAATGCAAAATTGAAAACCCAAAAACAAATAACTATGTGCCTTTTTTTTTTTTTTTTGCTAAAAACAATTTTTGAAACATATATTTTCTCAGACATTTTATGCACCTCAATGTTGTTCTGAGTTCTTGGACTGTAATTGTCTCAATTTCTGAAGGATCACCGTTGATACTTTGAATTTCAACCGATTGAATTTGCAAAGAATTTTTTTAGACATTGACCATAGACCATTTGTTATTACCTTTTAATTACTAAGAACATATATATATATAAAGCATATCAAGATAGAAAAGAACGCTAACCTCAGCACCAATGCTTTCAGAATTAGGGATTGCTATTCATAGGAACCATAAATCCCTCTAATAAAGAACAACAGTTCAAAATTAACAACTCAAATGACAATCAAATAATAAAACAAATTTGTACAAAAATCAAACATAAACAAAGATAGAGAACATGAGAATAATAGTTCAGAATAGGATACTAACTATTACCGATCAATTACAAAACACGCAGACTTCTTGAAAAATTAGCAATTAAGGAAGAGAGAAACCTATATTAGTAATTAAGTGGAATAGAAAAGAAAGGATGTTAGAAAGAGGAGAAGCGAAGAGGAAAAATTAGAATCACAGTGCATAAATAAAATCGGCGAAGAAGGATATAACCAAGATGAAGTTTGCGAAAAAGATGAGATTGAAGTCGGTGTTTTTGGAGCGTCGAAGGAGAAGAAGTTTCGACAGGAGATAAGGGCAAAATAGAAATAACACTAAAAAGATGTAATTTCCCTTGTTAGAAGAGGAAGCAAAATATCATTTTAAATCCTGATTCCCCTAATATTCAAAAAAAAAATATATCCTTTCAAAATGTTATATTCACAAATTAGAGAAAAAAAAAAAAAAGAAAAGAGAAGAAATTATAACAACAAACTACTGTAAGGACAGATATCATACTACATCTTCTTAAGTGTTATTCTCAATCTAGAGCTTGGATCTAATTTTACTAGCATGGAACCAATTGTATGAGAAATCCTTTAAGAAGTTATACAAGAACATCCCTATTATTGAATAGAATGCCGACTCTGCATAGGTTTCGCTCCTTCAAAGAGAAAGGACTTCAAATTTAATTATTATAATTCTAAAATTTTTAAACTTGTTAAATTTTGAGCCAAGCTTACATAGAAGATAGAATAAACCAATCTTCTCAGTAATAATAGAGATAACAAAATCAACTCGATCCGATGGATATGTAATTAGTCTGAATCAAATCAAACCTAATTTTTAAAGTTTTGATTGAGTTTGAGTAAAACCTAAAAGTTTTATTATGGATATAAGTAGGATATGAATATTGCTATTATAAATCCAAAACCGACCTGCATTTGAAATTCAAACATTGAGAGATTTACAAATTTATTATTATTTTTTTAAATTAGAGTATAGAATTTTTAATAATTAGGGTTTCTTGTTGTAAATTATCTTTATAAATTAAAATTTTACTTTTAATTTAATATAGTGTAATTCAAAATAAGTTCATTTAATTTTTACATATTAATTTGAATTGATTAAATTTTTAAAATTTTAGATCTTAAAATTTAAAATATAATTTATTAATATTTGATGTAAACTTCATTTTCAAATAATGGAGAATATATAATGATAATAGTGATTTGGAATTTTCAGATAACAAAATTTGATTTTGTTACATGAGTTTTTTAGGTGATGATTGTTACTTTTTGTAGTTTTTAGTTTTCCATTTAATTTTGATTTTAAAAAAATGAAACATGTTTGTTGTAGAAATGTTTAAATTTGCTTTTTAATTTTTTTAATACAATTTAAGAAATAAAAAAAGGATTTTATGATAATATAATATCCTGAAATTTTTATTTCGAAACATTCACATTTAAATTTAAATTGTAAATTATTAGCCAATAATATTACGCCACGTAATATTATGGGGATCGAAAATCATTTTGGTTCGCCCGAAAATTTATTGAATAATCGTTAATCAAATAAAATCGGACCAATATTTCTTTAATTGGACCGAATTAATTTAAATTAGACCCGAATCGGATATTTTTGAAAAACACTGTGC
>CANUEX010009299.1:0-26874 GCA_948099535.1 Jatropha multifida
GGTTATTCAATAAATTTTCGGGCGAACCAAAATGATTTTCGATTCCCATAATATTACGTGGCGTAATATTATTGGCTAATAATTTACAATTTAAATTTAAATGGGAATGTTTCGAAATAAAAATTTCAGGGTATTATAGTAATGATGGAATCTAAAATTTTAGAATACTAATGGGTGGAGGATTGCCATCAGGAGTTAGCATTATTAGATGGGAAAAGGCTTGAGACCCGATTTATGGACCAACTTTACAAAAAGAGGATTGCACGACATTTCAACAAGGGGGTCAAGCCAAGACTGTTAAAAGTAAGGGATTTAGTTTTGAAACAGATGAGACCAAACACTCAAGACCCTAGAGGAAAGTTCAAGCCTAATTAGGAGGGCCCATATCTGATTAAGAGGATGTTTGATGGGTGTTGAGACCACAAAAAATAATTCCTACTCTTCCTATTCTAAGTAATTTGTAGATAGGGTGAGAATGGGGTCGAACCCTAGAGACTAACAAAGGCTGATTTTTAAATTAAGACCAGTTAATAAAATAATAAAATAAAGGGGGGGTTTGATCAAAATAGCAATCGAAAAATAACTAGGTAACCAGAGAGTGATAAAATAAATAATTAAAATCAATAGGAGAAACGATTCAGCCAAAGGTGATTCATAGTATGAGGTTCTCTTGATTGATCATTGATACAAAGATAATTCTATAAATTGAAAGACTGACAGGTTAAAATCTTTGAACAAATGCCTCCAAAAAATCTTTCCGTAATATTAGATTAAATAGACAAGTGCCAGAATAATCCCTAACTAGCAAACAACCCTAAATAAACGATAGAATTTAATTCACTTGCAGCAATAAAAACTAGAAAGACCATGCCTTATTCAACAAACTTACAAGCATAGTTCATTTAAAATAGATTGTGGCTTTCCATAATATAATCCAAAGGCCTGGTCACAATTAAATTATATTATTCTCTACTTATTTAATTCAGGTAGACAATATGAATCAAAACTTTATAGATAGCTATATGCTTTCCTATTAGATTGATCAATGGGCCCTTATTGAACAAATAACAAGAAAACAATAGAGATGGGGTTTCTCATCAGATTTAAAAAACACACAAAGGTCAATCAAAATTAAAGAATAAACTTATCACATTTAGATCTCACAATCTTAAAGAATCCCTACTTGAAATCAACCCTTGACTGAAATAAAAAGTTTAGCCACTCATGGCTATGGAGAAAACAAAAAATAAAAATAAACCCTAAGAGAACTACTACTATTCAGAATTAAGGAGAGGAGATGATCAAATCCCCTTTACAAATTATAAGGTCCTATATATAATGAAGGAAAGAAACACTACAAATAAATATATTTTAAAGAATATCTAAATATTTAAATTGAGTATCTATCAAATCCCTCAAAAGGAGGGCCACCTTGCATTTTAAAAGATATTTTTGTAGCTATCAAAATTCTACAAAAGTTCGAGTCACGTCCGTATAACGCTTGCCTAAGCACAAGTCAAAAACTTCCAGAGAGTTTTCATGCAGCTTTAGACCCGACTCCATAGTGCTTGCCCAAGGGCTATCTCAGAACTTCCAGAATGCTTTGCTCTGTTGTGGATCCGCCTCTATAACGCTTGCCCAAGCGTTATCCAAAAACTTCCAGGGGGATTTTATTCTCCTTCGAGCTGATCTCTTCTTAAGCTTGCCCAAGCGTAAGCTAGAAACTTCCAGAAGGCTTTTTGAGAATTCAGCTCCAACTTAGTTGCTTCATAAAAAACTCAAGAAATCAATCTCCAAAGCTTCCTTTTGAACAAATCTAGCATAACCTATGGGAAATATGAAAACTAAATGAAAATCCTCATTTTAGCTAATAATTATCCATAGACAATAATCAAACAAATGATATTTTATGCTAAATTAACAAGTTATCAATGTTTTCAAAGGGTGCAATGAAGCTGCCGAACATGGAAGGCAATGAGTTCACCGAACTGATCAACTTGGATAGGCCAAAGAGGTTTTATGTTTAATTCAAAATGTCATGGTCGAACCCATTAATAAAATTCATCTTTTGTCTCAATATTACTTTTGAAGCTTGTCATGTTTGAGACATATGTCAATATGTAATTGTGTGAATATACTTCAATGAAAAGAATAGTCAGAATTATATCAGACTTTGAAAGTAAAAGAGACAATTTATTCACAAACGACTGCATACATCATATGAAATGCACAAATTATCTATTACCTTTCATTAAAACTAAAAAAACAAAACTAATGCATTCACATGCCAGCTCCCAACAAAAGTCTTATTATGAATAAATCTACAGACTCTGAATCACCACCAAATCTAGAGTAAGTGTGAAGCCACAGCCGATACAGATCTAAAGAAGTATCAGTAACATCTGCAACGGGTACAGTTGTACGATTGGGCCAAGTGGAAATAAAGTGAGACAGAAATCGTCAATTGATAAGGTCACCTTCAAACCATGTGTAAGCAGGAACAGCTTGATGATAACCATATTGTCATGCAACTCAGTTAGGATAACAAGCCGCTGTCATGGTCAAGCCACACAAGGGCAAACAAGGGAGGTAGGAAGAGATGGTGACTCGTCCCATATGCCACCAAGGGTAGGTCCACCTGATCCCTTCAATAGTGAGATTTTGAAATAAGGCAATCTAGTCTTCCAAGGTCACTCTAGCCAATCATCATTGACGACGAACATGGACCCATGGTCTGTAGTTGGGTATCAAATGGTCTACAGGTGGAGCCATCACATTTTTTAAAAGCCCACAACTACAGATGTATAAATAAAAATACAAAAAAATAATAAAATAAAAAGAAAAGAAAAGATCGTTACGTCAAAAACCCGCAAGGGTGGCTTAAGTAAAAAATAGACTATAAAAAGAAAATAAAAGCTCATTAAGTCAAAAATCCGCAAGGGCAGCTTAAGTGAAAATTAGAGCACAAAAAGAATACAAAAGCCTGTTAAATCAAAAATTCGCAAAGGCAGCTTAAGCAAAAATTAGAGCACAAAATAAAGAAAGAAAATGAAAATGCATATATTTGCAATAGAAGCGGGCTTCCCATCGAACCAAGCAATAAAGTCAGATCCCAAGAGTGTTCCCCTAGCCATATGAGAGCTTTTGCCAACACAAGTGGAAACGATTTATGGCGCCTAGATATTTGCTTAGCAACAAGAAATACCCTAAGGTTGCCATAGCCATCGATATCGCTAAGTAATAAGTACTAGCACAGAATACAAAAATAGATAAGTGGAGGCTAGAACGGATTAGCCCGATCCATCGTCATAGTGCTATCAACGAGAGGTTAAAGGGGCACGATGTCGGCCCCAGGTTGATAAGCAAATAATTCGCAAATGGAGAAACCAAAAATAGACAGAACTCGTGAAGTAGGTCCCCAGTTAATTAGGCAAAGCAGGGATGTCTCCAGTCTCTAGTCGTCTACCTAAAATGACACAGAATTCTTTGAACAGCGAATAGATTTCAAAGTTGTTATGGTGAAACAAAGTATTAGAAGGATCAAAGTGATTGATCATCCATTGGATCAATCCAGGTTGAATCCGAATGTTCCGGTAATAGTTCAAACCTTTGAGTTCAAAAGGACAGAGCAATTTCAAGTCATCATGACTAAAATTCCAGAACAAGGCTTCAAATGTAGGTGCTAAAGATTGATCCATGATGAGATAGAAGATTTAAAGAATTGAAGATGTAACACCCGCCGCCCAATCCCAGAGAACCAGACGGCGGATGCCACATTCGGTGCCAGAACACCGTAGATCACATATTAGAAGTGGTTAGATTTTCATAAGGAGGCAAGTAATTAAAGTTCAAAAATAATATTTGAGGAAATGCCTACGAAAATTTCGCAAGAGTTTTCCCTAAAAATTAACTTGCCACACAAAGAAAATATACACACTTCCAATATAATTTCTCCAAAACCCCAAAACTCCACTTCAACACAACATGTCACAAGCACTTCTAAAAGGTTTCATTAATTTTCTTAAGTTCTATCATACTAATACACCATTCATTTAAAGGAATATATAAATATATGTTTCCATTCCTAAACCATAAATGTAATCAAATAACAATACTTATATAACCATTAATCTCATTCTTTACATCTTCAATATTTACAACTCCAATACTTCTTACAATGTTTTCTAGACATGCCAAAATACATATACATCTTAATACTCATTCTACCCAAAATAGAGCCTCTCTTCTGATGCTTCTCCTTGAGTCTTCAGGTACACCCACTACTCTTACCTGTGCGTGACATAAATCAACCCGCTGAATGGAAGACTTAGTAGTGCTAAATGAAACACTCGATTATATTTCATAACAATAAATGCTTAAAAATAAATTATCAAATTCTAATTATACCAAAGATACTTAAAACATAAAAACTTTTGAAAACTTAACCGTAAGTTAGCAAAATTATAAATGCATATAGAGTACTAATTTAAATACATTTCCTTCTCTTTTCATAACAGAAACAAGCTTACTTCTAGTTAAGGGCTCATACGTATTCTGAAAGAAATATAAGCAAATTTGGTTACACAGACATCAAAAATAGAAAATTGGCCTATGAAGCACCACCGGTTCTAGTCTGTGAAAGCACCACCAGAATACTGGCCTATGAAAGCGCCACCGGTTGATAAGCGAGTCCGCTTATCCAGAAAAGGGTTGATAACCCTAGCATATGATCATAGCATAACATAATAGAAGGCTAATAGCCGAGCATGCTCATACCGGAATAAACCTCATCTTACCACATTTCAATCAAACATACTTGAGCCCAAAACAAAACTAGTCCTCTTAAGTCATCATATTTTCTTATACATTAATTTCAAATAACATATTCCGTAACTTATCAATTTCCATTCAAAATTCATAACTTACAACTTGTAAATAATACCATTTCCTCCCTTTAACATACTTAGTAAGTTTCAAATGAACACAATTAACACATATATACTTATTATAGTATAATATACTTAAACCAAATTTTTAAAGAATGAAAACATGCCTTACCACCTAAGGGTGGTTCGGCCTCTTTAAGCCATCAAAAGGGAAAGGCTTTCCCTTCCATAAATCATCATATTTCAAGCCAAGTATTCATAATCAAAATATTAAAAGCATCACCTAAAAATATTTAGCCTTGAAACTCATATTTTTCACTTCCAAAACCTTCTTTAAGTTTTGCAAAAATGCTTAAACATTGAAATTCAAGAGAGGGGTTTTAATTACCATTAAATTACTTATTAACATGTTCAATTAAGTTGAAATCAAGCTTGGAAATCAAAGAGAACAAGGTGTCCCTCACCCATCAAGGGTTCGGCCACTCTTAGTCTAATGGGGAGGAATTGTTTCCCTTCCCTTCCAACCATTTTATCAAGCTTAGGAATCATGAAAAATCAAGTTTAAACAATCAAATAACTATTTTCCCCAACATAATTCACTCAAAACCTAAGAATTGAAAACTTAAGGAAATTGAAAGAGAAATAAAAGTATTATTGCACTAACCTCTTAATTAAGCTTAAACAAGCTTAGAAGAGTCTATTTCTTGGCCTTCTTTTTGCCCTTTGAGGATAGTTCTCTAACCTCTTCAAAGTACGAGAAATTCCCATCAAAATCAAAAATTAACATTGGAAATGAAAGGAGCATGATTTAATGCATTAATTCCATGCCTAAACCTTGAATTCTAGTTATTAAATCACAAAACTCAAAAATCACAACTTACCTTTTCAATGGCATCTTCAATTCTCTTAGTCTTTAATCACAATTTCCAACTTCTACTACTTAGTTCTTAAGGTTTAATCACAATTCTTTGGTTTAATTAGGTAGTTTGGCGGTAATTGGAGGTAAGAAAATGAAAGAAAATGGAGGAAGAGAAAGAAGAAGAAGAAGTGGCGTTGGAGAAGAAGAAGAGAAGAAGAAAAGATGTGTTGATAAGCTTTGTTGACCAAGTCAACAAAGCAAATGTTGCTAATTCACCAAAATTTGACAAGTGTATGGCTTAGATCAAGTCAAGGTATTCTAATCCAAAGGCTCTAAATATTCATCAAATAATTATTTTTTAAATATTATTTAACTCCACAAATTAATTAAATTAACTCCACTAAAATAATTCTTCATTTATTCCTTAATATACTACACTAAAAAAAATATTCATTAGTTGCTAAAATTCTCCAAAAATATTCATGAAATATTTTCTACCCACCTAAATCATGCAAACATGGTCCAAAAATATTAAATAAAATATTAGACACTCATAGTAATTTTTCCAAACCGAAATAATACCAAGTCCCGAACCGACGGTACTATTCACAGACTGGTAAATCACTATTACCGACACTGAAAAACAGTCTGTTACAAAAGAAGTGGTGAAAGATGTAGTGGTGTTTTGGGTTTTTATAGGAAAATGATAAAAGACAGAATGACAGTTAGATGGAATATAACATGAGATGGATACCATTTCACAAAGGAAATGATGTATAGTTGTAATGCATAAACACAGTAATCATAGTGTTTGAGAAAGGTTATAATCTAATAGTCATAATTTCAAAATGTTTATCATTTGTATAATCATCTAATGGGGTTCACAATGTGCAAAACAAAAAGCTAAAGAGTGAAAATAATAGTCCACACTGAAAGGGTCCCATTCAGAAGCCTCTATGTCCTCATCACCGAATCCCTCTGCCTCCTACTCACTAACTCTTCTACCTCCTTGACTACTAGTTATCTCTGGCTAGCACCTTGACTAGCACACCCGCCTGATTCCCCATGGTCTCGACCAATAGAAGGATTCACCTCAAGCCTTTGCAAGACATGTCATAGGCATGATTAGATGCATTTCATACATACATGACACATACATTGCATTTTTTTTTCATTTTTACCTATAGAAGCCTGCTTGTCTATGAGCCTCAATGATGCCAAATGAATGTGAGCTTTTCATATAGCTAATATGCCTCTCGATAATGGGTGATGCAGTCAGGAGGAAAATAAGAAGACGCTCACATGCGTGCAGTTAGGAGGCATCATCTGTACAAGCCTCACTCAAGACGGGTCCAGTGTACCCAGAGAACCTCACTATTACTTTCTAGAATGAAGTTAAAGGTGGAGCCGAGCCCATACATCGGCTCGCCAATGATGACAGTTGTGTCCGGCACTTTAGACCTAGAATCCATCCGCTGATGCTTGCTGCACCACTGTGGCTGCTATAAAGAATCGAGATACAGCCTATGAATCGAGATACAGCCTATGATTAGCTATACCGCCATGCACGACCGCGATGAAGGGCACTAGCATCCCAATCTCCCAGGAAAAACATAATAGTGTAGGCATGGAAAGAATGCCATGCTCACAGGACCATATCTGCTTCATTCAAACTTGAGAATTAGCAAACGACAAAAAATAAAAGCAAAGGGTAAGTAAAGGCATGAAGAATTTTTCATACATTGATGGCTTGTCTGTAGGCAACCTTCAACTGGGATCCTCTAACGCACAGATCCATCCCATATTCCAAGTAGGCTAGATGAGCTCCTCCCTAATTAAAATGGCAAACTGATGCGGAAACCCCAAGATTAGCATGCAATCTGAAATTCCAGCAAGTAATTCAAGTAGGAACACTAACCAAAGATAATCCCTTCCCTACCAAACCTCCAAACAACAAGGATTATACTCCAGGCGAAAGGAAAGTCATATCATTCCTTGGACCTGTAATGCCTCTTTCAGCCTTTTTGCCTTGGATCTAGTTATTGGTCTCGTTGGGAAGGCGAAAGGGTCCTTAACTCCAGGCCCACACTCTATGCTCATATAAAAAAATGTCACAAATCCATCGAAATCTATAAGGCATATAATGCATAAAAAATGACTAAGGCAAAGACACGTGGCCTATTTATCGAAAAACCATAAAAAATGACGAAGGCACGAGGCCAGGGGATATTCGACTATCCCTCTATTATTTTGGTCTATTCGCCCCACAAGTGAGCCGCGTGGTGCGCCAAACATTGGCCCTCCAAGCACAAAAACAGGTTTATCGCTCGGCCAGGCAATGCACAAGCAGGAGTGCCGTAAGCCAAATGGAGGTTCATCACAGGGCTAGCCAATGCGCAGGCAGGAGGCAGCGCTGGGCAGTGTGTGGGCTGCTGGGGCACTACACGTGCAGTAGAGGTTTTTCACTAGGCTGGATAGCGCTTGGGCATAGGCAGCATGCGGGTTGTTGGCACATCGCAAGCCTAATAGAGGTTTATCACTGGGCTAGATAGCGCGTGGTCTGTCGATGCCCCGCATGCCCCATACAGCTCTCTCACTGGCTGCTGGTTCATCGTACGCCCATCAGAGGTTTACAATTGTGCTGGGCATAGGCAGCCTGTATGAGCGCCGAATACCCAGTGGAGGTTCAACGCTGAGCAAGGCTGGCCAGGGCGCTGCAAGCCCCATGGGTGCGCCACACGTGAAATATAGGTTTACGCCTGGGCAGCGAGGATCTACCACGTTCCAAATAGAGGTTTATCCTTTCCCACCACTCTTGTGCCCATTATAGTCGTATCCTTTGATGTCTCCGCCCCGGGGGCTTTTCAAGCCCAACCAACACTCCGGCTTGAGTTGCCTAGACCTAGAGAAGGCACCCATATCGATCCCAAACCCTGATTCACCAAAACCTTTGGGCCATTCGCTTCACCAAGGCCATCCAAGCTTAACTTGAGCTCGCCCCCGAACACATCGGGCTCCTGGCGACTATGAGCTTTTGCCCTCAAATTCGCACCATTGACAAATGTTACCCATACAAGACGGCAAATGTTACCCATACACAACGGCACCCAATGCTATAAAATCAAAATGAGTCAAAGAAACTATAGTCCCCGACTTAGGTCCTAGCCTATGAAATGGCCATCCGACTTCAATATTGAGGTTGTAAGTATTTGAATAAATTTTTAATGAAATCAGTGGTTGATTTAGTATTATTATTAGATTATTTGTTTGGTGTGTGAGTGATGACATATTTAGTTATCTTGAATGGTGAGTGTTTGAAGATATATATATATATTTACCTTGGATGGACAGTGGTATAATGAGATTGATTTGATCTTAAAAATTTTTAAAAGTGCTTGCTGATGATTTGAGTAAAATTGGAGTTGAGGTTTGGGGACTAATATTGGAAGTGTATTTAATTTTCTTTGTGTGGCAAGTAAATTTTTAAAGGGAACTCTTACGAAAATTTTTAATTTACCTTCATAATTTCATTTTTCCATAAGATCATCCCTAAAATTACTTACTTCACACTGAAATTTAATCACTTCTAATATATATTATGGAGTTAATAAGTAGAAAAGGACGGTATTCCAGCACCGAATGTGGCATCCGTCGTCTGGTTCTCCTGGATCAGGCGGTGGGTGTTACATTGAGGATGCACTTTGGGCTTATAAAACTACATTCAAAACACCAATTAGTATGTCTCCATATAGAATGGTTTAGGGTAAGACATTTCACCTACTCATTAAGTTGAAACACAAGGCATATTGGACAATACAGTTTCTTAACTTCAATACCAAGGAGGTGGGAGAAAAAAGGTTGCTTAACTGAATATAATCGATGAAATGAGGTTGAATGCTTATGAAAATGCCAAGATTTATAAGGATCGAACTAAAAAGTGGTATGATAAGCATATTATCTTGAGGAATCTAAGGGTCATCCAATAGGTATTGCTCTATAACTCTAGACTTCGTCTCTTTCTAAGTAAATTGCATTCTCGGTGGTCTAGACCATTCACTATTAAAGAAATTTTTTCACATGGAGCGATTGAAATTGTTGTTGGAGATTAAAGCTTCAAGGTTAATGCTCAAAGATTGAAGGTTTACCAAAATGAATTTTTTTATCTAGTCAAAAACGCAATAAGTCTCACCTGAAAAAGGAGTTTAGTGAGTCGAGCTTAACGACGTTAAACAAAAGCGCTTATGGAGACAACCCATTTTACTTTCTTTTTACTGTTTCTATTTGTTCTTTCATTATTTCCCTAAATTTTTAACCAATCTTTTTCTTTTATTTGTAAGTCTTGGTGTAGAGGATTTTTAAGAGGGCATTTAAAAGTTAACAACTTAAAGGGTCAATGCCTAGCATGCCCAAGTCGTGCCAAAAAGCACACCCATGACACTTGAGGATGAAAATTCTTAGAGAAGCAAAACATAGCACGCCCTAACCGTGCTAATCTAGCACGCCTGTGCAGGTAAGTACAACTTCCTCTTGCATGTCAGTGCCTCGCACGGCCCAGCTATGCCACACAGCATGCCCATGCGGATATGAGATGTCGAATAGAGAGCGTGCTCATCATAGCACGACTCCTGTGATCTCTCTGCGACAACTCAGAGCCTAGCATGCCCTAGTCGTGCTACACGACAGACCTGTGTCACGTCAAATCTCATGTTTTAAAATCGCATATGTTGACTCTTCTATTACCGCGAAAACCCTGAACCCACTCTTTTTAAAAGCTTATAACCTCTTGTTCCTTCATCCTTTAAATAGCACGCCCTCTACACTTCCTTCTTCTCCCATCTCTCTTCTCCAAAAAACCTTCTTCACTTATCCCCTCTCAGCACCATGCCTCCATATTACAAGAGAAGCAGAAATGCTACTTCTGTGGCATCTAGAGTATGACCCATGCCTTCTACTCTGGCTGTCTCTCCACCACCTCTAGTCAGGGGTCCAATTCCTCCACCATTCATGATTGGCTCATCTGAGCAACAAGAAAGACACAACAAACTCTCTTCGACCTATTTTGCCCAATCATTTCATAGATGAGCATTCTTTGGCAAAAGTAGGACTTATAGATGTTGTGGTAGAGCTGATTAAGTGGATTGGATGGAAAAGATTTATTTCCATGAAAGATTTTGCTTATATTCCTCTAACATTAGAATTTTTGAGTTCATATTCTGCAAATGTTTTTGTATTGCCTAAAGAATATATAAGTAAATTAAGTTTAAGCTTTTTGGTAGAAATTATGAATTATTAGTGAATGAGATTAGTCATATATTTGGGTTCCCCACTAAAAATGTACTTAGACAAATACTCAAAGATTTTTGTGATCGAAGTACATGAACTAATCTGATAGGGAAAAATGGGTATAATCCTATATTGTCGAAAGCCTCTCACTTGAGAAATCCCACATATAGGTATATTCACTAATTTCTTGCCAACACAATCTTTGGGCATAGTGAGAGTGATAGGGTGGTCAGATTAAATAAATTGTACTTTATTTAGGCTATGGATCAAGGGATACTTCCTAATGTGGGTTTTTGGTTATGTCATGTTTCGTATTATGCGAACCCAAGAAGCAAGACCTGTTGATCACAGTGATGATGAGGAGGCAAATAATATTAACATAGAGAAGGACGTTCCCCATCCCTCTCTCAGTTTGGGTGCTTTTCCTATTGCAGGTACATCTGGAGCTAGCCTTCTTTTCGAAGAAGTCCGACTTGCTAAATGAAGAAATACTTGCGCGTATGATGTCTAGAATGGACATGTTTGATGCTCGCTTTTAGAGGATGGAGACTATAATTTTTTATAGGTTCCAATTCATAGAAATTATGCATTGGAGTCTCGAGTCTCGCATGGACACCATGCAAGGGCAATATCAACGAATCAATATCCAACTCTAGACAGTGATACAGTCGCTGCAGCCACATCCTCCTCCATCACCTTTTTTAGATTGAACTCTTGTTTTATTATTCCTTTCATGTTTTTCACTTTAGTGTTATTTGTGTTTGAATCTTGGACCGTTTGTTTTTCTCTTTTTATGCTAGATATTGTCCTTTAACTTCATTATGTAGTTTGTCCTCTCTTTTTACCTTTTAGCCATTGAATTCTAATTCATCATATTCCTTAAATTTTCATTGTATTCCTCAATACAATAGTGGTAGGAGGTACTTAGTTTGTTTTTATTTCATAATTCTTACACTTTGTGTTGAGACATGAGGTTAAGTTTGCAAAATTATTCTTGATTTCACACATTGAGGACAATGTGCTAGATTAAATTGGGGGAAGGAAAATTTTATTTAAAATTTTTGCTTATTCTTTTTGCATTGTTAGCTTAATATAGTTGGAATCATTGTGCACAAGATTAAAAATTATCATAATCTAATAACATGTGATACATTTAGTTATTTTTTCTAGTCTAGTATGTTTAAGTTTAAATTTAAATTTTTAACTTAACATGATTCCTTGATGTGAACATTTATTTTTAAGATTATAAACATCTGCTTTTATAATTATTATTATAGATGAGTATGTTTTCATCTAAATTAATTGAACTTTGTTGTTCCAAGAATAAAATTAGAAATTCCTTTAAGGAAATTTTTTTTTTTAAATGCTCACATTAAAAAGAGATGATTTAAGCATTTTTTTTGTTAAACTTCATACTTTAGCCTAGGTCACCCTAAGTTGAATTATAACCCTTGCAATCAATTTGAAACCTATAACCCATGTTTTTCTTATTGACCCCGTTAAACCTAGCCTTTAAATCAATTTTAAACCTTTACCCCAAGTGCAGTAATGTATAATTGAAAGATTTGATTTTATTAAAACATAGCAATAATATAAAAGGGAAAAATTTTTCATTAATACTAGCAAGTGGAGAAATTAGAAAATTCAAAGAGAAGCAACCCAAAAAGCAAACAACCAAAAATTCAAGTTTGGGAAATTCATTCTTAGCCAGGAAGGAATTATTCAAAAATTTTAAAAAGACTTTGCCAAAAACATCTCTAGTATTAAGCTAATGAAGAACTTCAAAATAATCTCCCATTACAAAGAAAAATACATATTTTAATATAATTAAAATCTTGATATAATATACGTTTTGCACTCTTTATTTATCTTATATCCATCTTCTTTGTTTAACTAAATTAACCCTAAAAGCTTCATTACAACCTTAATAAAGCACATTGTGATCTTCATAATTGTATGGCATTTAAAATTGTAAAGAAGGGATGACTAATTTTGTCTATGGGAATATTGAATTTAAATTCATCATCTATTATTTAAAAGTTAATAATTTTTGTGATCAATTATTGGTGTTGAAATCTTATTAGCTTATGTTCACATTAAGAAATGTGTTTTGTTAAAAGATTGAATTTTCGCAAGAATATGACTAGCATAATAAACACTTGATTTGTTTTCATATTAATATATTTTTATATTCTTAAGATTGAACTTTGTTCACTTTTTTTTTGTTTTATTTGTAATTTTATTGATTAAGGACAAACAATAATTTAAGTTTGGAGAATTTTAATAAGTGTTATTTCTATAGTATTTTTCTATAGTTTTAATTAGAGTTTTTAGCAGTTTTTAATTACTTTAATTTGTTTTTATTTAGTTTTATTTATGTTCTTAAATAAAGCTTTCTTGAATCAAATTTCACTTGATTTTGAGTAATTTTGTCAAATTTTTTATGGAAACCAATTAAAAATACAGAGAATAAGTAAATTTCTCAATGTCTAGCACGCCTAGACTGTACAGAATAACACGCCTATGCTAGACTCAAGAAAAAAATGTCTTTGAGACTTAGTGTCTAGCACGCCTAGGCCATGCTACATAGCACAACTGTGCCATAGAAGACTACTGATCTCAGAGCGTGCTCCTCTAAGCACAGCCCATGCTACCACCATCGTAGAATCTCAAAGCCTAGCATGCCCTGGCCGTGCACCACAGCATGCCCGTGCAAGATAGTAAACTTCATATTGGGTTGAAATAACGACTCTAGCCTGTTTCAAGTGCATGGATCTGCATGAGATGCTTCTCTAACATGTTAATCAAGTCTAAACCCCATCAGGCAACTGAAAGAATCCGAAATCAGAAGAAATATAAAGCACAAATAGTATCCTACCTCAAAATGACTTCTTCTTCATTAGAGATTCTATTTCCTACTCGGATTCGAAGATGCCCTATGAAGCCTACATAAAGAGAGATCAATACAACAATTGAGGCATCGAATCTTAGATTTTTAAATTTTTGTTCTACTCGATTTTTAAATTTTTGTTCTACTCTTTTCTTAGTTTTTTCTTTTTTAAGGCTTGAAGCATTCAAATTGTGTAAGAAATCAAGGAAGCCATTAAGGCTATTCGTCGACTAGTTTTTATCTTTAAACTCTTAATCTTATTTTTATTTTTCATCATTCATATTTATTATGAAATTATTTTTTAAGTTTAATTGAGTTTTATTTAATTATCATGTCGAACTAAACTCTTATACTAAAGATTTGATGTATAATTTATGATATTAGTTTAAGCAACTTCATTTTTCCTTTTAGCATTTAGTTTTTTGCCAAAAAAGAAAAAAGAGAAAACAAAAGTTCGGTGTTGATACAATCCCGAATTGATTAGTCTTATATAGATTAGAAGGAAATTCAAAAATTTTAAAATTTCAATTGAAATGAACTTCAAATGATATTTTTATTTTAATGTTTGAATTCTAAAGATAATTATTAAGTAAAAAGCTTTTTTAAATACTAAAAAGATAATGATAAGATATATTCTACTATCATAACTAATTATCTATTTATATATATATTGAATATTAAAAATTCTTTTTCTAAGCAATTATCTACCTATATAAAACTCAAGAAAAAGTATAAAATTTGAAATTTTGTGGAATAAGAGAAATACAAATACTAAATAAACAGAGCGCCACGTCAGTTTTTTTAACATATTTTTTCTTCAAGATTACATATAGAAAATTGATTTAATTCATGGTAATACAATATATTTTATTATCTAAAATAAATCTGAAAGTAATATTTTATCTAAATTAAATAAAAATAGATCCCTAAAAATCATCGATCAAAACATTATTATCCGACAGTTACTAGTGGAGAGATTCTCTTCACTATCTCAGTTCTTATTGCTTCTATATAAAGAGGCTAAGGTTAGAGCATAGGGGACTCACTCATACACTTCTCAATAAACTCTCATTAACATAAATCAGAGAACAAGAATAAATTTTTTGTTATCAATTGGTGCAGTGAGCGTGCAACACACCTCATGATTCTTTCATATCTGAGCAAAGATTCCTTTATGCACCATGCCTAGCGGTGGCAAACGAGCAAGAATGACTTAATAACCAAATTCCAATCTCAGCTCCTCTAGTGACTGATCCTCAGGTAGCAATCACCCTAACTAGAGCTTATGAACAATTTACCACAGTACTTGAGCGGCTGTTGGCAATGGGCATCAATCCCAAAACAAAAATGTTGAGGGCAAGCATGAGCACCCGAGCCTCTTAGTTAGACTTGAGAGACAAAAGGAGAACAGGCCCTACCAGGGCGAGCCTCTGATTGAACACCAGAAGCCTAATTTAAGGCTTATCAAAGTTCTTACATGCTCGACAGTAAAGAGCTCACCCCTCCTATAGCAAACAACATCGATCACTGCAATGTTGTCAAAGAAATTTTCAAAGAATGTAAAGAACATGGGGAGATAAAAAATCTTGGACTCAGAGAGGACTCGCCCCTATCACCAGACATCGTAAGCTCTGCATTCCTGTCAAAGTTTAAAATGTCAATCTTCTAAACCTATGATGGCAGTACAGATCCTCGCAGTCATCTAGCAGCATTCAGGATGCCAATGTATTTGCAACCAGTTCAGAGGACTTCATGTGCAAAGTTTTCCTAATTACGCTTAAAGTCGCTGCCCAGGAATGGTATCAGACACTAAATATTGGATCCATGCAGTCATTTTCCCAATTATCTACACTATTCAGAGCTCGATTCATCAAAAGTGTCCCTTCAAGAAAAATATCCTTTGACCTCATTGACTTGAGCAGGAAGAAGGAGAATGGCTAAGACAATATGTGACAAAATTTCAAATGCTTGCAATGCAAGTGGAGAACTTGAATGACCAAGTCACCATCAGCACTATGGTAAAGAACTGTATGTATAACAAGCTCTTTGAAATTATAAGCATTGACCCACCTCTTTCTTTTGCAGAACTCATGGTCCGAGCTCACAAACACATGAAGCTCAATGAGGCATACCTTGCACAACAGAAAATCTCACCTTAAATTGACAAATACAATACTAAAAGACACTCTTCTCCGATAAGGCCAAGATCACCAATTAGGCACCTAAGAGCCAGCAACCCAGTCAAAACTCCCTACCATAGAGAAACCAAATTCACTAAAGATACTGAGTTCACTTCACTTAATAAGTTGCATATAGAAATACTCTCCTGGATAATGAAAAAGGTAATAAAGTGCAGTTGAGCTTCCCTAAGAAGCTGAAAGAGGATGCTACAGGTTATAAAGATAGAAGCTAATATTGTAAATTCCATAGAGACACAGGACATGACACTGAGGCTTGTTGGCAACTCAAGAGAGAGACAGAGTGCCTCATACAAAAGGGAGAACTAGATGAATTCACAAAGAAGCAGACCACGCAACAACTCGAACTTCCTCTTTCAAAAGATAAACAGGAATGTTCTTCAAATAATACTCTTGATACTATTCACACTATTTTTGGTGGTTCCATAGGTGGAGATAGCAACTCTGTTAGAAAAAGGCGAGCCCAAGAGATATATTCAGCCATGTCATATCAAAACCAGGCAGAGCTCGAGCCCATCACTTTCTCAAATAAAGATGTACTGCACATGCACACTCATAAAAATGACGCATTGGTAATTGAGGGAATCATGGAAAAATTTTTGGGTGAAACACATGTTAGTTAATGATGGAAATGTAGTAAACATAATAACACTTGAAGTTTTCAGTGCACTAAAGCTCGAGCCATCAAGGTTGAAACCCATCCAAACACCTTTGGTTGTACTGTCAGGAAAGCCGGTTATAGTGGAAGGAGCAATTGACATCACACTGGAACTAGGAGGCAAAGGGGTTACTAGATGGCTTAAAACAAAGTTCATGGTGGCGAACATACCCTTTCCTTATAATGCAATCTTAGGAAGACCCACACTTTATGAGCACGGAGCAGTCACCTCTATCAGGTATCTTACAATTAAGTTTTACCCTGACAACAACAAAGTTATTTCTGTTAGGGGGAACTAAAAAGCAATAAGGGAAGCATACATGATCTCCCTTAAGGGGATACCCTTGGCTTTGTCTATCATATGGATGCCTATAGAAGAACTCAACATCAAATAAGAACACAAGCCTCCATTTGACATCCCAAGGGAAGAGTTAGGCTGGAACCCTGAACCAACGAGAGAAATTACTAAGTGGAAAGTACAACCTGGGAGGACCTTGACAATAAGGACTGAGCTTGATAGAAAAATCCAAAACCAACTTAAAGAGGTACTAAAAAGGAGCTCGGACAACTTTGCCTGGACCTCCCGGAACGTCGCAGGAATTGATCCAGACATCATTTGTCACAAGCTCAGCATAGACTCAAGCTATAAACTAGTTAAGCAAAAAAGAAGATTTCATGGACCGAAGAGATAGCAAATCATAGCAATTAAAGTAGAAAAACTACTAAAAGCAAGTTTCATAAGAGAAGTGCATTACCCAGACTGGTTGGTAAATGTCGTCCTATTACCCAAGCCTAATGGGAAATGGAGACTCTATGTAGATTTCACTGACCTAAACACAACTTGCCCAAAAGGTTGCTACCCCTTACCAAATATCGACCAGTTAGTGGATTCAATCGCAGGTTATGAAGTTTATAGCTTCGTAAATGTAATAACAGGATACCACCATATCAGCATGAACTAGTTGAATGAGGAGAAGACGAGCTTCATAACCAATAGAGGTATTTTTTATCAAGTAATGCCTTTTGATTTAAAAAAATGCAGGTGCCACATACCAAAGACTTGTCAACAATATATTCAAAGGCATGATCAGAAAAACAGTGGAGGTATACGTCGATGACATGATCATAAAAAGTGTTGAAACTAAAAACCATCCCCAGGACTTAGCAGAAGCCTTTACCATCCTAAAGAAATTCAATATGAGGCTCAACCCTGAAAAATGCATCTTTGGAGTTTAGGCAGGAAAGTTCTTGGGCTTTTTTATCTTGTAGAGAGGCATCGAAGCTAGTCTAGAAAAAATCTGAGTTGTCTTAGAGATGAAATCTCCATCTAATATTCATGAAGTACAACAACTAAATGGGTGAATCCCTACCTTAGGATAATTTATCTCATGCTCGGCCACAAGATGTATGCCCTTTTACAAAACACTTAAAAAGCTAAAGTAATTTCACTAGGATGAAGAGTGTGAACAGGCGTTTGAGGGCATAAAAGGATTCCTATTGTTGCCCCCTCTACTCAATCACCCCAAGAAAGGTGAGCCTTTGTACCTATACTTAGCCACCACAAGCAACATTGTGGCTTCAGCCCTTATACGTGAAGAAGAAGGCTAACAATATTCGATATATTATACAAGTAAAGCTCTTCGAGGGGCCCAACTCCAATACCCGAGTATAGAAAAATTAGTATATGCAGTGCTTACATCCGCTATCAAGTTATGTCATTATTTTCAATCGCATACTATATTTACTAGAACTAACCATTCTTTGAAAAAGGTATTGCACCAAGTTGAGACATCAGGGTTATTGGTGGAGTGGTCAATTCAGCTTGGTGAGTTCGATATAGGGTATGAACCACACCTAACCTTGAAAGTCCAAGCACTAGCAGACTTCATAGCAGAGTTCACTAAAGATGGCGAACCAAGTAAATTGAAATCAAACATGGGCGAGCTAGATTAGAAATTATACACAAATGGAGCAATAGGAAGCACGGGAGCAAGAGTTGGGATTTTTCTGAGTGGGCCAAGTAAGATCAAAGTTCTGTACATCGTATGCCTGGACTTCCCTACCATAAATAATTGAGTCGAATATGAAGGTTTAATCACAGGACTAAAGTTAGCCCTAGAGGTACGTCCCTTGACTTTTCTCATTTATTTAGACTCATAATTAGTTGTGAATCAAGTCTCAGAAACATTTGTCACTAAAGAATCGAGCCTTAACTGATATTATAATCTTGCGAAGTCATTGTTAACCCAACTGGAAAAGCAAGGGTGCACCTAGCAAATGATAATAATAAACCAAGTTGATAATAAAGATGCTGATTCTATTGCTAAGGCAATATCCTGAGAAGAAAACCTCCAGGAAGGTACACTGACAGAGAGGCAGTACTTGTTGAGCTTCGAGCACAACGAAGTACACATGACTAGCGAAAATGACAATTGGATGCAGCGCCTTATAGATTACTTACAAAATGACTTCCATCCAGAAGATCAATAGAAAGTGATTAAATTGAGTAGAAAAGCATCCAACTATAGCCTAGAAAGTGGAATCCTATATATGAGGTTTAAAGCTCACCCATGGGCCAGATGTTTAACT
The DNA here is from genome assembly GCA_948099535.1 of Jatropha multifida. Taxonomy (NCBI): domain Eukaryota; kingdom Viridiplantae; phylum Streptophyta; class Magnoliopsida; order Malpighiales; family Euphorbiaceae; genus Jatropha; species Jatropha multifida. The sequence goes on from CANUEX010009299.1 coordinate 19,364, forward strand.
GGAATTGAAAGTGAGTACATCATCAGAGAATTTCATAAAGGATACTGTAGATCTCATGGAGGCTCGAAAGCTACCATTCGAAAGATCTTATTATTGGAATATTATTGGCCCACAATAAGAAAGGATATAAGAGAGTTCATCTGAAACTGTGCAACATGTCAGAAGTATGATTGAGTGCCAAGAAAACCTACAGCACTACTTCAACGGTTAAGCTCAGCCTGGCACTTTTCCCAAGGGGGCATAGACATCTTAGATCCTTTCCCTATGACTATTGGATAAAGGAAATTTATGGTAGTTACGATCGACCATTTCCCAAAATGGGTGTAGACTGAAGCATTGAATACTATAACCCTAGTCCATGTCATTAGCTTCTTCCGAAATAATGTTATATTCAGGTATGGAATTCCAAATAAACTTGTTACAGATAATGGCAAACAATTTAACTCTACAGCTTTCAGGACCTTTTGCTCCGACTGGCACATCGAACTACACTTTGCTTCAGTTGCCCACACCAAAACCAATGGGTTCATCGAAGTGACGAATAGAACCATACTCCAGGGATTGAAGAAAAGACTAGACGGAGAGAAGGTGAATTGGGCAGAAGAACTCTACAGCGTACTATGGGCCTATAGAACAACACCTAGGCAAACAACGAGAGAACCCCATTCTCCTTAGTATATGGAACTGAAGCTATAAACCCTGTAGAGATAGGAATCCCGAGCTAGAGAACACAGAACTTTGACGAACAAAGCAGCAATGAAAATCTAAGAATTAACTTAGATCTAGCAAAAGAAAAAAGGGAAGAGTCTATAATTCGGGCTGAAGCCTATCGACAGAAAATGAGGAGATACCACAATTAAAGAGTCAACATCAAAAACTTTAAATGGGCAATCAAGTTTGGCGAAAAGCTGAAATAACTAAAGGCTCAGCAGGAGTAAGAAAACTCGAACAAAATTGGGAAGGACCTTATGAGATAACCGAAAAAATAGGTCCTAGCACATATGGGCTTAGAAAGCCTCAAGGAGTAGAACTTCCCCAAACGTGGAATGCAGATAAATTGAAAAAATGCTACTCTGTGCTTTTGTAACTTAGTTCTAGGAAAGAATGAATAAAAGAAAAATCTCAAGTTTTTTCACTTAACATATACAGCTTTAAAATAAGGATGTATCAGGGGAGATCAGAAGGGCATGTCGATCTAGGGTATAGAGATAGCTATATATGTTAAGTTTTTCCTGAGGTTTTTTATAAATGAGAACTATCCATACTCATCACTAACATGGGCTTAAACAGTCATGGCTGAGCTTCAAAACAAGCTCCTTGATGTGGACTTAAGCAGTCCTGACTGAACAACAAACCAAGCTCCTTGATGTGAACTTAAGCAGTCCTAACTGAACAATAAAACAAGCTCCTTAACGTGGACTTAAGCAGTCCTAGCCGAGCTTCAAAACAATCTCCTTGGCGTGGACTTAAGTAATCTTGGTCGAACAACAAAACAGGCTCTTTGACATGGACTTAAGTAATCCTGGCTGAGCTTCAAAATAAGCTCCTTGATGTGGACTTAAGCAGTCCTGACCGAGCTTCAAAATAAGCTCTTTGACATAGACGTAAGCAGTCTTGCCCGAACAATAAAATAAGCTCCTTAACCCAGACTTAAGCAGTCTTCACCGAGCTTCAAAACAAGCTCCTTTATGTGGACTTAAGCAGTCCTAACTAAGCTTCAAAACAAGCTCCTTGATATGGACTTAAGCAATCTTGGCCGAACAACAAAACAAGCTCCTTGACCTGGACTTAAGCTGTCCTGGCCGAATAATAAAACAAGTTCCTTGACATGGACTTATGCAGTCCTGGTTGAATTTCAAAACAGACTCCTTGACATGGAATTAAGGTGTCTTGGTTGAACAATAAAAAACTTTTGTTTCCAATTTTTTAAGGAAGAGATCATCCCAGTTTTTTGTAAAAACATTACAATTTGTCTGAGCTTGCAAAAAGCAAAAATCTTCTCTCCCCTTACCTTGCAACGTGGATCACCTAAGTTGTAAGTCGAGTTCCATCTTGGCGAGCTAGTTCGGTAAGACCACAAATAATCCTCAATCCATTAGGATGAATTTGGCTTATCATTGATTGGTACTGATTGCAGAAGGATGTCAGAGGCTCACTAGATGGAAGTCTTACTCTCGAACGTAGGTCCTCTGTATAAAGCATAAGGGACTCGCTATTCAAAGCTTCATTCGCCTTCATGTATTTGAAGGGGTGAGCTAACTTATATTCCAAAGGTATGTTGTATATGTAAGAGACATTAAGAAGTTCGCCCGCATCTATGCTTGAGGGGATGTCTATCATTTTAATATTCACCTTCTTGGCCCTTTGGCCAAATTGTCCATCCTTAAGAAGCTCGGCATCCTCTAGCTCGATAGAAACATTATCACTATCATCAACTACAAGTTGCATTTCTCCGCTAGTTGAGCTTATGATGGGAGAACTAAAAAATGATGAACCAAGATTGAGTTTGAATGGTGCCTAGCTTACCTTCGCCAAAGGCAGCTAGAAAAAAAAAAAAAAAAAAAAAAAAGAACCCTCATAAATATACATGTATAAAATAATAAGTTTTAAATATATGTTTTTGGACATATATAACCAAAATTGGTGGGGAGGCTTTTGATAATAAAATATATTTTATTATTTAAAATAAATCTAAAACTAATATTTTATCTAAATTAAATAAAAATAGATCCCTAAAAATCCTCAACCAAAATATTATTATCCGACAGTTACTAGTAGAGAGATTCTCTTCACTATCTCAGTTAGTATTGCTTCTATATAAAGAGGGTGAGGTTAGAGTATAGGGAACTCACTCATGCACTTCTTTTCAAGAAACTCTAATTAACATAGATCAGAGAACAAAAATAAATTTTTTATTATCAATTCATAATTAATCTTTTTCCTCCTTAATACTTTTCTTTGTAGAGTTGTTATATATTTTTGAGTTATGAAAATTAGCTTTAACATTATAATCATGTTTTGTTGATTATTTCAACTCCAATACTTCTCTCCCTATTATTTTCCTTCGTGATCATGATGATATATATTATTTTTATTTTAATTTAAAATTGCTAATTAAGTTTTATATATAAATTTTAAATTTGTGCAAATTTATTAATTTCTTAAGAATTTAATATAATTCGTGGTTTTAACTTTTTCTTTTTTATATTTTTTAAAATATAATGTGTTAATAATAATATCAATAACTAAAAATAATCATATAGATCAAACATAAAAAATTCATAACAAAATAAAAACATTCATATTCTTTTGAATAATAAAACTAAAATTAAAAAATATAATATTATATCATTCCTCTTAGAGTTGAGCTTGACAAAATATATAAATCTTCATAATAGCAATTAGTCTGTCAATTGATTTATACATCAAAATAATAACTTCCCTGGATCTTCTACAACTAGATTGTTTTTCAAGAATTTGCAATATATGACGAATGAAGATGAATTTTTGCCACTATGAATCAATAACATCAATGGGGAAAAATATCGCACTACCAAGCTTTATTAATCAAATATCCACACTTGCAAATTAAGATCTACAGTTTCTGATAAAATAAAGTCAAATTTTCATAGTTTTATTTTGAACTCCCTCTGTTCTCTTTATTGAGAGAAAATTTCTTTTTTGGGTGTATTTTTTATATAGAGAATTTTACTTTAAATAGCAACTTTGGGATGCAATGCAAGTAATTTTGGGATGTAAATGAGTTTCTTTACTATTGTTATATCGAAAATTTCTTACTTTATTATTGTTAATGGTTGAAGTACTAACTTTTGATTTTTTTTTATTTTGGTATAAAAAAATTATAATTTGATTAAAAAAATTTATACTTACAAGATCTTAGATCAAATGATTATTTGTATTCAACTTTGTGACTATTCCATTTTATCAAAAAAATCTAATGTAAAAAATTAAAATTTTTCATCAATTACTATATATGTATGATGGAGATTTGCACCTATTTTTATAAATATAATAATTATAATTAAAAATATTAAAATTTTATATCATCTTTGTAAAAATTAATAAAAAGTATATAAAAAATACATTATAAATAATCATTCTAACGGTGAGTTCAACAAGTAACGATGTGCGTGCAATGCATGTTATTTAACTGAATACTATTGTGTGTGTGTATATAGCCGAATACATTATTTAACCATTGAACTTCGATAAAAAATCTTCTAGCACCCTAAATTTCATTTTTTGGAATAATTTCACGGCTCGTTACACTAAAAACAGTAGATTTTAAGGTTTTTTTGGTTTTTATATATAGAATATTGATTTGATATGTAGTTAATACTAATTTTAAAATAATTACTTTACATATTTTTTATTTTTAATAAGTATTTAATAAATTTAATTTTATAAATTGAAGTGTTCAATAGTCAAATAAAATATTTAATATATATAATTTTATAAGTTAAAATATTCAATTAGTCAAAATAAAAGTTGAGGATTATATAAATATTTTTTATGAAAAATACGAGGATAAATTTATATATTCAACTATATATATATATATAACTAAATGACCAAAAAAAAGCTTGAATCTTGACTGTTTTTGTAATTTTAGACAATTTTGGAAATGGAATTATTTTTTTTTATTGCAATTATAGCCTATGTTAATTTGTCCGTTGATGTTGCAATTAGCCAGGTTCATATTTTCACATCATTACTGTTACATCATCGTTCCATGTCCCAAAAAAGAATCAAATAGCTAAAAAAAGCCTAAAAAATTTTCATTTTTGAAATTTTAACTAATTTTTTCAATTTTCACAATTGAATTGAACTTTTAATTGTTTTTTAGATTTTAAAAATTATTTAATTTTTAAAATCATTTATTTTAAAATAAATTATTTTGGGTTACGAGTAATATATTTTTAATTTCAAAATTTTCAATTTTAAGTAAATGAAAAATATACAGCATAAGTATGTGTTATAGTTTATAACGTTTTTAGCATTTTGAAAATTAAATTTTTATATTTGTACAATATATTAATCATTATTTAAGTGAATGATTAAATAGTTAATTTTTAAATATAAATTTTACATGATAGAGTTATAAGTTGGAATTTGGCGAATTATTTAAGAAATTTAAATTTTACATGAATATTTATAATTAATTATGTACTTGTTTTCAAAATTTAAAAAAATTGGGCTAAAATGAAAAAAGAAGGAAAGTTCAAGCTTTTTTTTCATCATTTACTTGTGATGCAGTGCTAATGTGTCAAAATGTGGATCACATTAGCAACTTGTACACATGGCTAAAGCTCTAATTGCAACAGAAAAATAAGTTGGCCACCACAATGGCAAAAAAATTAAAAGTATGGACTAAAATTATAAAAACAACTAATATATTTTTAGAAAAATATATTATCAAGCATGGGTAATATATTTTTTTAGTTTTTTATTTATTTTTTTTATCTTTTATGTATTTTTTATCAAAAATTAATTATATTATTATGCGAATTGATATAGCTCCAATTCATAATAAATAATTTACATATATTAACTGGGACAATGTGTGAAAGTATGACTATTATTATTATTGATCAGCTAATAAAATAGGAATATTGAGATTCTACATTTGAGTAGATAGGTAGGCATCAGTAGCGGGCCCAGCATAAATAGTCAGGGATTAAAAAATAATTTTATTTAATTATGAATGATAAAACTAAAATATATTTTTAAAAAAAGAATTTGACGTTAAAAATTTGGGTAGAAAATATTTTATAAATATTTTTGGAGAATTTAAATAATTGATGAATAGTAACTTTTAGTGTAGTAATATTAAGGTATATGGAAAAATTATTTTTTGTGGAGAATTATTTAGTGAATATTTTACATCTTAGGATGAGAATACCATGACCAAATCTAAGCTCTCGACTTGTCATTACCTAACGAATTAGCAACAAATAGATTTGTCACTTGAGTCAACAACACTTATCTTAAGCTACCACTTTCTTTCTTCTTCCTCATTTTCAACGCCAACTCCCTCTCCATCTCCACCATTTTTCTTTCAACTTCTCTACCACCAAACTACACAAAACTAATCAAATTAGATCATAGTTTAGTGATAACACTTGAAGAATTAAAGGTGATATTTGGTGAAAATAATCAAAGAATTTGGAGTTTGCAACTAAGACAAGTAAGTTGTGAATTTTAACTTTAAGAATTAATTTGTGAATTTCATAGCATATGTATGTTAGGTCATGCATCTTTATGCTCCATTTCCTTTTCTTTTCTTATTTCTTGATTTTGAATATTATTTTTACCCCTTCGAAAAAGTTAGAGAACCGTCCTCCAAAGCTAAGGGCAAAGATAAGGAGTAGAGTTTTCTAAGCTTCTGTAAGTTTGTTAATAAGGTTACTGTTATTATATCTTTCATTTTCTTTCAATTTTTAAGGTTTTATGTGAATTTTGGGGAAATTGTAAGTTTTGTGTAAATTGTTGGTTTTTGGTGGTTGAAATGTGTAATTGGGCATAGATTAAGTATGGAAATGGGGTTGCTGGAAGTGGAGAGCATCTCCTCCTTCATCCACCGAGAGTAGCTGAACCTCGTCTAAGGAAGAGGTTTGTGCTACTCTTGCTTATTATGCTTCTAAAGTATTGGCAGATGAGTAATTATATTATGGTTAAATTCTCTATTATGAAATTTTAGTTTGTATGATTTGAAATAAGACTTAAAGGAAGTTTAAGTTGTATAAAATGAATTTTATAATTCAATAAGTATTTTTAACTTAAAGGTTTTGATGATTTTTATAAGTATTTTTAACTTAAAATTGTCCGTTTTGGATCAAGCCACCTCCATCCCATACTTAATTGGTAAGACCCGAATGGTTTTGATCCCTTCGAGGACATTTAATAAAATTAGAAGAACTCTGGGGTTAAACTTGTTCGCTTCATGAAAATTTTAGGATGCGTGACCTTCTGAAAAATCTTCATTTCACCTGCGGGACAAAACCATATAGATCTTGCCGATTCAATATAGGACGGAGCTGGCTTAATTCAAAGCGTACAATTCTTCTGGTAGTTGGAGTCAGGACATGACAATGGATTTATAAGATAACATCTAATAAATTAGAAATAAATTTAACATTTATATTTAAAATGATTTTTATCATTTATATCTAAATGTTATATCTAATAATTAAATTTAAAAATTAATATTCATTTATAATAATTATCTATATCTATATTTCAATTTTAAATTTTAAATTTTTTTTCTTTCTTTTATAAAATCACTTAAGATATCTAAATAAAACATACATCATCAACTTATATAGTGTCACGACCCAAAACCGTGGGCCGGACCGGCACTAGGACCTAGGTAAGCTTAAGGCACCCGAGACCCGTAGTAAGCCTAAACTATCACACTCCATCCCTATTATCATTAGACTATCGAAATAGTAAGCCCATATTATGACATTTTTCATAAGACAATCAGAGTT
>CANUEX010009322.1:0-24217 GCA_948099535.1 Jatropha multifida
AATCTTCAAAATCAGAAAATCTTGCATCTCTCAAAACAGAAAGGATGGAGGTATTCAAGCCTTCTTTGGTTAAGGGTTTGATGCCTACTTGAACGAGACCTATATGAATGTACTTATTCTTCTTTTCTTTGTCTATTAAGAGACTTTTTAGAGAAGAGTTTTATGGTTTCAAAAGGATTGAGGATTTGAATATCTCTTTCTTCAGTTTTGATAGTGTAGTCTATTTTGAAGATATTAAACCATTGTTGTCGGTATATTCTCTCTTTTTGCACTTTTGGTATTTTCCAATCATCAATTCTTTCTTCAAAATCTTGAATAATAATTTCTTCACTATTCACTATTTTCTTTCCATTCTTACTAGAAATAGAGAAGTTAGAAGAGAATGAGAGATTTCTATTAAGAATACTCATGGTTTCTTAGCAATACTTAGCTCGAATGCTACTCCTTTAATGGTAAGCTGACCAGGTTTTACTGACTCTTTAGATCTTATTATCAGGACCACTCACCCCCATCGGAACCCTCACATTAAAGCTAGATAGAACTAAAAAAGACAGGAGCAAACCCAATAAATAATCCACTCTATTCCCACCGAGCTCTGATATCAAGAAGGAGGAAGGATCAAAAGGAATAAAGAATAGAGAAGACAATTAATATTGAAGATATGTATATAAGGTTTATGTTTTATTTTTATTTATATTAGATAATGAACACTCCTAGATATTACTAATTAAAAAAATTAATGCATATATTCTCTCTATTCTTATATATAAGTTTTTTTTTGTAAATATCCCTCTTTTTACCCTAAATATATAATTAAAATATTCATTTTTTTCTCATCCAATCCGATATTTATTAGCCAATTGATTTAATTTTGTCTTAGCTTTTAATTGACTTCTCAACTCTTTAGAACAATCGTTATAATTATAAAAATCTAAGATTGAAATTGAAATCCTTTTAAAAGAAAAAAGATTGAAAATGAAATTTTAGAAAAATAAAATTCAATAAGAATTATAAAAAAGGGAAGTCCGATAGTCTCTTGTTGATTATCTGATTCATCGTTACAGAAGATCCTCAGAATATACAAAAGGAAAAGAAAAAAAATAAAAAAAATGAAAAATCCGAATCCGGCCACTAAATATACAAAAACCAAGCTCATGGTTCAGATTTCAGATCCAACAGTCTATTCGGTGATAAAACGGTTTCATCGATCGGATCTCGGATCTTTAGAAACAAAAGGATGTGACAATAGCTGCGCCGCCGTCCACCTTTTTGTCGATTCCTTCTGCAAGCAACACTCCAGAAAGTTTCGGAACTCGTCGGAGGCATTTTCCGGCAGACTAGGCGGATCACCGAAGCATATAGCACACATCAAGGTGGCCCAATCGGGTCTTTGACCCGGAGTAAGGAATGGGAAGTAACCCAAATAAAGCTCCAATAAAGTAAGGCCTAAGCTCCAAATATCAGCAGCGTAACCATTATAATTTCCTCCATATGCGTCTGGGTCGAAACGTTCAGGGCTCATATAAGCACAAGTACCCACATAAGACTTGCAAGGATCTAAAGTACGGCGCATGATTATGCTAACGCCAAAATCAGCTATCTTCACTTCCATTTCCTTACCATTTTTGGCTAATAAATTTGAAGGTTTAATGTCTCTGTGGATGATTTTGTGGTTGTGCAAGTAATTTAGACCGTTAAGAACTTGGCGAGCTACATGGGCAAGTTTAGCTTCTGAAAAAGCACCTTCTTTCTGTACAAGGGTATCCAAAGTACCTAAATCCATAAACTCCATTAAAATCCCTATATCTCCAGACGGCTTTTCGTAAATCCCATGGCAGTGAACTATATGAGGAGAATCTGTATGCCGGAGGATTTCCATTTCTCGGAAGACTTGGCGGCGTACGATGGCGTCATCGGTGTCAGCGTGGACCACTTTTAAGGCATAAATTTCGGAAGTGCGTTTATGACGCACTTTATAGACTGTGCCGCCGTTTCCATGGCCAAGAACTTGAAGCTTTTCAAGATCGTTGCAAGATATATTAATTGCACCAGTGTTGTTGGTAGCGACGGTGGTTGCGTTGGGAGGGAGGGGTAAGGGGAAGCGAGGGCGGCGCTCGGGGAGTTCGGAAAGAGGGAGGCGGAGGTTGAGCTGGCGGCGTTCACGAACTACAGCCATAGAAGGGAGGAAAGAGGCGTGGGTAGGTGGAAAGATGAGGCAGTGAGAAATTGATTATATATATATAATGTGTATATTATTAATAAAAAATTAATAATAGAAGCCCACTCAAAAATTGATAATAATAAAATAAGTGGAAAGGAAAGCACGTGGAGGATAAAAGAAAGAGGAAGGATAGCGGAAGGCTGGGAAAGAGCACAGTCGTTGGGTCCATGTGGAGGACGATTCATTTTTTCCCGCGAGAAGTTCACTATCTCACGAGAAAATGTGCATAGTTAATTACCATGTGAACATGTAAATATTATCTGATTTACATAATATTTGTCCCACTTAAAATTTCAAATTTTTAAAATTATTAAATTAAAATACTAATTATTGATCATATAAAAAAGATAAATATAGAAAAAAATATTTATTATTCTTTAAAATTACAAATATGATAAATATTTTTAAATAAATTATTTTTTTAAATATAATAAATATTATAGAACAGTGTAACAGTTAATTACCATCTAAAGACGATAATTATTTGTTACTATTCCTTAAAAGTTGAAACTAGAAATGGGTCGCAGACCCCTACTTCCAATTTTAGTTTGAATCTATCCTGATTTTTTATGGTTTCGATTTCAATTAATTTCGAATCGGTGATTTTAGTTTATATAACTGTGAAATGAATATCTTATCTCAACATATAATTCAAAATCTAGAAAATAAAAGAGAAAAATAAAATAAAATTTAAAATAAAAAAATGAGTTATTAGTAAAGAAAGAGAGATAAGTGTTTTATCGTGAATTAAATAATAGAAAATAGAAACGCAAAAAAAATATATATAAATTTTTTTAACTTAAATTGAAAAGCAAAATTTAGGTTTTTCTTCTCTGACAAAAAGCAACAAATTTTATTTAAAATTTGAGAAAAAAAGAGAAAAAAAATAGAAGAATTGAAGTTGCCATGTGTTGTAATCATTTTTAGGATAAAATTTTAATTTTAATTTTTATAAATTCTCAATGCATTTTTTTGACACCAACATTATATATTTTAAAAAAAATATTTAAGGTGTTGTAATCAATATATGTCGACAGATAGATAAACTTATTTTTCTAAAAAATATAGATATATAGACTTGCTAGAAAATACATCATATTATATATATCTACTAATTAAATGATTCTAACTTTTTGGAGAAATAACTTTTTATCTATAGAATATTGATCCATAAATAGGTTACCAAAAGGTACATTTTCCTTCAGATTATTTTATTAAATTATTGTATTATAAAAATTACAATACTATTAATTTATTTTGAATAATTATAAAATTCAATTAATCCAATATAATTTTTAGTTAAAATTTATAATTCAAACATTGTACCTTATCCTAATAATTCTATATAGATAAAATTCTATAAATTGAAATAATTTAATATGAATAATAAATAGATAAATATTATTTATATTTAATTATTTAATAGTAAAATATAATTTAATCATTATTATTAAATATTAATTCTACAAAATATTAAAAAATAAAGTGAAAATTGAAAATTCATATATTAATATGTATTAATCCGAAATAAAATTTTAGTTTAATCTAACAAATATAACTTGTAATACCCCGAAATTTTTATTTCGAAACATTTCAATTTAAATTTAAATTGTAAATTATTAGCCAATAATATTACACAACGTAATATTATTGGGACCGAAAATCATTTTAGTTCGCCCTAAAATTTATCGAGTAACAGTTAATCGAATAAAAATCGGACCAATATTTTTTTTTATTGGACCGAATTAATTTAAATTAGACCCGAGTCGAATATTTTTAAAAAATAATGTGCGTTACTATTTTTTTCTCTTCGACAATCTACTTGGACAGTTTGTCTTTATTTAATAATTTAAACTTTATTATTGGGTATTGATTTTATTTTTTTTAGAATTTATTTAGTTAGATTTTAGTAATTAATTTGTTAATTGTGGTAATTGATTAATTATAGGACTTTGATTAATTATTTGGTTGATTTTATATTTTTGATAGTATATATTAGTATTTTGGTGAAATAACCTATTAATTTATTTTTACACTCGAAATAATCGTATCAACCTAATTTAATTCATAATTGATTAAATTCTCAAAATACCATTAGTAATATAATATTTCAACTTAATATATATAAAAATCTATTTTTCCACATTAATCCTTTAATCACCCAAATAATTAATTCTACCCTTGAATATACTCCATGGCGCGGTGGTCAGTGCAGGGAGAGAGAGAAGAAGGAAGAGAGAAGGAGAGCTGGTGGAGGCGTGGCCGTGGCGCGGTGGTCAGTGCAGGGAGGAGGAGCCAGAGATGGCTGCTGGAGTGAGAGAGAAAGAGAGGGAAATGTTTACAATTTAAATTATTGGCTAATAATTTACAATTTAAATTTACAATGGAAATTTCAATGGAAATGTTTCGAAATAAAAATTTCGGGGTATTACAACCCACCTCTTCAAAGTAGCAAAAAGATAAATTAAAATCAAGAAATATAATAAAGAAAGAGATGGCGCATGATTTGAGCATAAACTAACATGTTCTCGTACTTAAATATTATAGAATTCTCAACTAAATTCTTAAAGCTTAATTTCACAACTTACTTGCCTTAGAGGATTTCTCCAAATTCTTTGACTAAAGTCACCAATTTTCACTTTCTTTACTTAATTCTTCAAATTTAATCACTTAATTAAGGTTTGTTTTGGTTAATTTAGTGTAGTTTGATAGCAAGAGAAATTGAAAGAAAATGGAGGAGATGGAAAGATGAAACTGACACCGAAGTAGAGAGGAAGAAGCAAAAATAATGTTACAAGATAAGTATTATTAACTTATAGCCAACAAATTCAAATCTTGCTAATTCATAAGGAGACGATAAGTGGAGTGCTTAGATTTGGTGATGGTATTTGCATCCTAAGGTCCAAAATATTCACCAAATAATTCTACACAAATTATTATTTAACTCCACATATCTATTCAATTAACTCCATAAAATTAATTCCTCAATTTTCCTTAATATTAATTCAATAGAAAATAATATTTACTAATTACTAACTATGAAAAATAGAATGTTACAATCGAGGCTTGAGGCCAATTGTTAAGGGCCATGTCTTGCAATCCCTAAAATCCTTGGCGAGGAAATAAAACGAGACAGATATGTCACTCGCCATGAGATGGCTTCTATCATGTTACCGGAGGAAGTCCCTAACCATTGACTATATCCTATCCGCAAGGCATTTTGATATGCATTTTTATTTAACGAGTGTTAATATGCAACTGCCTTTGGGTTGGTGCGAGGGGACGACTTTCTTGGTGGGCCAGCTTCCACGGGCGTTGATTGAGGCCCTGACCCGTGAGAGCTTTCTAGAGGACCAAGTCCAGACATTGCGGGATGACATGAGGCATCGTTGAGACTGTGGATCCTCGCTCATGCTAATCGTGGAGACTATGGGTCCGCTTGTTTAGACAGTGGCTGCACTTGCATAGACTGTGGGTTTTAGGTTAGGTTGTAACACCCACCGCCCAATCCCAGAGAAGCAGACGACGAATGCCACATTCGGTGTCGGAGCACCGTCTTATCTCACTTATTACTCTAAATCATATATTAGAAGTGGCAAAGTTTACAAAGGAGGCAGGTAATATTTTTTTTTAAAATAAAGGTTAAGGAAATTCCTACGAAAAATTCGCAAGAGTTTCCCTTAAAAATTCAACTTGCCACACAAAGAAAACAAATACACTTTCAATATTTATTCCTCCAAACCCCCAAAACTCCAAATCAATACAACAGATCACGCAACACTTCTACAAAATCATATAATTCATCAATTCACTTAGGTTCTATCATGATATTATAACATTCATTCCAAGGAATAATTATTAACAACCATACACCAAAAATATAATAAGATGTTATTACTTAAATAACCACCAATCTCATTAATCACATTTTCAAAATTTACAACCTCAATACTTTTTATAATATATTTCTATACATGCCAAATTCACAATTTACTATATATCCTATCCAAAATGATATTTTTACTCTGATGCTACTCCTCTGGTGTTTGTATAGCGTCCACTGCTCATAACCTGTGCGTGATAAAAATCAACACGCTGAGTGGAAGACTCAGTGATGCTAAATAACTATCAATTAAGTACTGAAGTCGTACTAATTAAATTTAAACATTTTGGAAATCATAAAGAAGTTTGTAAATACAAATGTATCTTCGTTTTCTTATTGCAGAATAAAATTTCATTCTTAGTTAAGGCTTGTACTAATACAGAATGAAACATAAGCAGATTCAATTTTTGAATCACATAATCATGGCCTGTGAAAGTGCCAACCACATCACATAATCGTGGCCTGTGAAAGCGCCACCCACATCACACAATCATGGCTTATGAAAGTGCCACCCACATCACACAATCGTTGCCTATGAAAGTGCCACCCATATCACACAATAAGCATGTCCGCCTATTCATAAGAGCTGATAAACCTAGCATATGATCATAGCTCCACATAACAGAATGGCCTGATAAGCGCAGCATGCTCACATATCGTAATTGATCTCATCTTATTACATTTCAATCATGCATAGTAGAGCCCAAATCAAAACCATTCTTTCATAATTAGTCTTATTTCTTATGTACAATGCCTTACTCAAAACCTTTTATAACTTAATACTTATCATTTCAAAATCACTTAGCTTACAACTTGTAAATACTCATTAAGTTATTTTATGTTCAAAACCTAAATCATGCTTAGCTCAAAACACTTAAAATTTAACATTTAAAAGACAAAAACATGCCTTACTCATTAAAGGAGGTTCGGCCTCTTACTGCAAACAAAGGAGGAATGGCTTCGTCCATTAAAAGCCTCAATTCTTAAATCAAATTCACTACTTTAAACCGTGAAAATCATTACTTGAAATAATTAACTTCAAAACCCATTTTTACACATTCAAACCTTCTTTAAGTCCTTGAAAAATGCTAAAACATTGGAATTCAAAGTAAAGCTTTAAACCATCATCAAATTGCTTATTAACAACCTCTTTTAAGTTAATATCAAACTTAGAAATCAAAGGAATCAAAGTGTCCTTCACCTACATAGGTTTGGTCACTTCATTCCAAATCAAATGGAGAATGTTTCTTTCCAAATTAATTACATATATACATCTTAAGGAAAACCAACCAAGAACACATTTAAAACAAAAGAACACAAAAGCTTGAAACAAAAACTAAGGCCCCTCCTCCTAAGAGGTTCGACCACTCATGGTTAAAGGAGAAGGGAATGTTTCCCTTCCCTTTCAAGCATTCTTCCATGCTTAAGAATCATGGAAAATCAAATTAAAACATTCAATTATCCATTTCCCAACACATTTCACATAATTCCCCAAAATCAATCAAAACCTAAAAATTGCGAACTTAAAGAAATTAAAAGGGAAATGAAAATACTAGTGCACCAACCTCTTAATCAAGCTTGAAGAAGCTTAGAAAGCCTTACTCTTTGGTTTTCTCCATCCCTTTGTTGGAGGGTTCTCCCACTTCTTCAAAGTAGGAAATATGCACATTAAAATCAAAATTAACAACAGAAATGAATGGAGCATGATCTAATGCATCAATTACATGCCTAATCCTTGAATTCTACTTAAAAATTCACAAAACTTAAAAACCACAACTTATCTACTTCAATGGTAACTCCAATTCCTTTGCTTAAAAACTCCAAATTCCAACTCCTTTTGCTTAGTTCTTAATGTTTGATTATTAATCCAAGGCTTAATTGGGGGATTTGGGTGTAGTTTAGAGGTAAGAAATTGAAGAAAATGGAAGAGAAAGAAAGAAGAGAGAGTGGCGTGGAGAAGAAGAAGAGGAAGAAGAAGATGATGATGAAGGAGGAGGTGTTGCTTGGTGAATGGTAGATTTTATGTGGAAAAGTCAAATTTGACTTCTTAATTTTATGCTTAATGAAGGGCTATGATCAAGTCCCTAGTATTCTCATCCAATGGCTCTAAATATTCCTCAAATAATTCTTCTCTAATTATCATTTAACTCCGCCAATTAATTAAATTGATTCCGCAAAAATAATTTATCAATTATTCCTTAATATACTACACTAAAAATTACTATTCATTAAATACCTTAATTCTCCAAAAATATTCATGAAATATTTTCTACCCACCTAATCATGCAAACATGCTCCAAAAATATTAAATAAAATATTAAACATGCATAGTAATTTTTTTCGATCGAAATAATACCAAGTCCCAAACCGATGGTACTATTCACAGACCGGTAAATAACTATTACCGACATTGAAAAAGACACTAAATAAATGGACTGTTACAAAGCATTTATGGCGGATGATCAACTATAGTTCTGTAATATCCAATAGTAGATGTACAAGAGAAGGTCAAGTGATGTTTTGGTGAGAGGCGTGTCGATGAAGGAAGCTGAGAGTAGTTTGGAATTGATCTACATAAAGGTTTGAAGTATCCGCACAAGCAATGAAAACTCTACATCAGGATGCTTTTAACTATTGATAAAGAGATGCCATATTTCTCCTATGAAAAAGTGGTGACAATAGGCTATTTCTTAAGGTAGGATTGGGGCAAAATCCTACCTTAAGAAATAGCACCAAGTAGGTGGCTGATTCTCCTTTGCAGGTTTGAGATCCCTCATTGTGTGGTGACGAATAACACAGTTCAACCTTAATCAGAAGATAAAATGCCATTATTGAAATATGGAGGTGAGCACCATTAATCGACATTAAGCCATGGGGCAGTGAAAACTATGAATAAAAAAAAAGAAAAAAAGAAAAGAAAAAGAAGAATAGAAAAAAAAGAAAAGGAAAAGAAGAAAAAAGAAAAGAAGAAAAAGAAAAAGAAAATAAAAGAAAGAAAATATTTTGACGAAAATGGCTGAGAGTCCTCCTATTTGAGCCGTTTGATTCCACATAAGGTATTATACCATAACCAAATCTGTGAATGGAGCAACCCCTTACTTACCAACATATGGGTTAAAAACCGCAATACTAAGTGAGAGAGAAGTGCAATTCTTGTGCATAGTGATGAAATACAGAATTCTAGAATGTTAATAGGTGGAGAAGCATTATCAAGAGCCAGCATTCCTAGATAAGAAAAGGCAAAGGTTTGATTCCTTGTTCATGGACCAACTTAATAACAGGAAGATTACTAGACACTTCAACAAGAGAGCTAGGATGAAGCTGTTGAAGTTAGAAAATCTAGTATTGGAATAGATAAAGCCAAACACTCGTGACCCAAGTGGAAAATTCGAGCCCAAATTAGGAGGGCCCATTCTTGATCAAGAAGATATCTTCTAAAGGCATAGTGGAGTTATCAAACATGGAAGGCAATGAGTCCACCAGACCAATCAATGTGGTTAAGCTGAGTAACTCGAAACGTTATGGCCAAACCCATTAATAAATTCACCTTTTGTGTTCTTATTAACTTTAAAGTGTTTCGCACTGAGTTTATGTTAATATGTAAATGTCATGAATTTACCTCAATTGGAATAGCATCTAACATATCGAACATCCCAAATAATAAGATGATTCATTCATATGTGCATACATTCATATAACTGCACTTTTCAAGTACATTTCATAAAAAAATAGGACAGGAGCATTTACATGCCAAATTCTACCAGAAATGTAACAATCAACAAATCGGCCAACTCGGAATTAACACCTATGCCAGAATAAAGAAGAGGTATTAGTCACCTCAAAAATATGTACAGTCGTTCAATTGGGCCGGGTAAAGATGAAATGAGATAGAAATCATCGAGTAATAAGGCCACCTTCGAACCGCCTGTAATTAGGAATAGTTTGGTGATAACAAGCCACAACATAGTCAGGCCACACAGGGGCAAACAAGGCATATAAGAGGAGACGGTGACATGTTCTAGATGCCACCATGGACAGGTCCATCTAATTCCTTCAATAGTGAGATCTTAGAGTATGATAGTCCAAACTTCTTGGGTCACTCCAGTCAAGCGACGTTGACAACAGAGATGGACTCGCAGCCCATAATTGGGTATTAAGTGGTCTGGTGGTGGAAGCATCACCTGTAACTTCTCGAAAGCCCACAACTGCAGATGCACAAGTAAAAATGAGATAAAAAGAAAATAAGAAAAGGAAAAAGAAAAAGCTTGTTAAGTCAGAAACCCGCAAGGGCGGGCTAAGCAAAAGTTAGATCCTAAAAGAAAAGCAAGTTAAGTCGAAAACCTGCAAAGGCGACTTAAGCAAAAATTAGAGAATCAAAAGAAAAAGCTCATTAAGTTGAAAACCCACAAGGGAGGCTTAAGCAAAAGTTAGAGTGTGCAAAATATGAAAATAAAAGAAAAATGCATCTACCTGTAGTAGAAGTGGGATTCCCATTGGACCAAGCACTGAAGTGGGATCTGGAACACATTCCCCTAGCCATCTGTTCAACTATAGGTACCAACCTAATGCTGTCATATCTGTCAACACCATTGATTGGCAAATATTGACTGGGAACACAAAATAGATAAGTGAAGGCTAGAATGGGCTAGCACGGTCTATGGTCATTGTGCGATTGACAAGAGGTTGCAAGGGCATGACATCAACTCCAGGCTCATATGCAAGAAGTTCATAAACTGAGAAGCCAAGAACAGCCGAGACTCGTGAAGCAGGATCCATATTCAATTGGGGCAAAGCCGGGATACCTCTAACTTTTAGCTGTTTGCCCAAAATAATGCTAAATTCTTCAAGCAAAGAACAGATCTCAAAGTCATTATGGCAAAATAGATTGTTAGAAGGATCAAAGTAGTTGATTAGCCATTGCATCAATCTAGGCTAGATCCGAATATTTCAATAATAACTCAAGCCCTTTAGTTCAAAAGGGGATAGCAGCTCCCAATTGTCGTGGCTAAAACTTCAAAATAATGCTTCAAATGTAGATGCCAAGGATCAATCCATAGAAAATGAAAAAGTGAGAGAAACTTGGAATGTTTGCTATGAGAGAAGGGCTATGAAGTACAACGAATATGGCATGGGCCTTTATAGTGCAAGAATGAGAGGACAAGATGATGGTTGGCAGTCACTTAAGCTTTAGCTAGTTACCATTTCAATCGTGATATTCTTCAAACAATGTAATAAATAGCTATAAAGATGCTAATGCAATCATTTCAAACATGAGATGAAAAGAAGATTATCTCTTTACAAGGACATTCTCCGAACTTAGCCTATAGGACAAAAGCAAAAAGGAAGATTGTAATAATCAACTCAAGGAAGATCAGACTCCATATCCCTCTACCATTGGACTCCCTTGAGTCCTCGCCACTGGTTTTCTCTGCCTATTCAATCATTAGATGTCAACACCTGACACATTGACTAGTGCACTAGCCGCATGACGCCCCTAGACTGCAATCAATAGAAGGCTTCACGCCAATTCTCCATACACTTGCATAGGCATAGATAAATGCATTTCATTCATACATGGCATATGCATTATATATTTTTCGTGAGTTGTTTGTGCTTACAGCTACGTGCTTGACCAAGAGCCTCACCAACCCCAATCAGAGTTGTGTCACTTCTTACAATTGACCTAGCCTCGAATTTCTTTACACGAATAAGGGAAAGACAACAAGCATACGTCACAGTGCAATCAACTTTAAAGGATAAAGTGGGATCAAAACTCACCACAAGAAGCATTTTAGAACAACTGGGGTTAAGGCCTGAGACAAACAACAATTGAAGAGTAAACTGGGGCAAAGCCCATAATAAAAGGCAATTCAAAGCAAATTGGGGCAAGCCCATAGTAATAAGAAATAGAAAAATAAACTAGGGCAAAGCCCACAATGAAAAGTCATTTAGAGTAAGCTGTAAAATGAGCAACAATTAAAGAATAAAGTGGGGCAAAGCCCACAACAAAAGGCAATTCAAAGCAAATTGGAGCAAGCCCATAATAATAAGAAACAGAAAAAAACTAGGGCAAATCCCATAATAAGAAGGAATCAAAAGAGAGCTTGCAAGGAGAAGTAATCAAGAGTAACTAGGGCAAAGCCTAGGACAAGCAGTATTTGAAGACTAAATTGGATCGAACCCCATAATAAGCATCAATTCAAGATAAAATGGGGCAAGGACCATAAAATAAAGAAGTTTAGATTGGAGGTAGAGCCAATAGTAAGAATTAGAAGAATGAACTAGGGGCAAACCCCACAAGAAGAATGTTTAGGAATGAATAGAGGCAAAGCCCATTAAAAGAGGCTCCAAAAATGACCCTAGAGGTACAAGCCAAACTACCTCCTCATGGCAAACATAGCAGGCACCAAGTGAAGAAGCCTCTCCCGATGACATAATATAAGTAAAGACCTTATAGGCAACGGCTAAACAAATAGCCAAGAAATAAAGTCTTAACTCATCACCAAAGCAAAGGCATCATCGCTAGTCACAGATGGAATCCCTCGGCCACCAGGTAAGTTTTCTCAACTTTGTTTCTATACGAACTCATGCATTCAACACATAGACATACATAAGTCAACAAAATTGTCTCATGTGGCGTGTCGTAAGTCCTTGTGAGGCCGGTCAATTAAGCTATTCTGTGTAGAGCGCCTTAAGTCCTTATGAGGCTGGTCAATTAAATCAATCGAGTCGTCCCGTGTGGCTTGCCATAAGTTCCTATGAGGCTGGTCAATTAAATCAATTAAGTCGTCCTATGTGGTAAGCCATAAGTCCCCGTCTGGCTGGTTAATTAGATCATTCAAGTCGTCCCGTATGGCACACCGTAAGTCCCTGTGAGGCAGGTCAATTAAATCAATAAAGTCGTCCCATGTGGCACATCGTAAATCCTTGTGAGGTTTGTCAATCAAGCCATCCTGTGTGGTGCACCGTAAGTCCCTGTGTGGTTGGTCAATTACATCAATCAAGCTGTCCCGTGTGGCACGCTATAAGTCCCTATGAGGCTGGTCAACTAAGCCATCCCGTACGGTGCACCGTAAGTCCCTATGAGGCTGGTCAATAAAGGCATCCTGTGTGGAGCGCTGTAAGTCCCTGTGAGGCTAGTCAATCAAGCCATCCTATATGGCATGCCATAAGTCATCATATGGCTAGTTAATTAAATCAATTAAGTTGTCTTATGTAGCACGCCGTAAGTCCCTATGAGGCTAGTCAACTAAGCCGTCCTATGTGGCGCGTTGCAAGTCCTTGTGAGACTAGTCAATTAAATCAATTAAGCCATCCTGTGAGGTATGCCGTTAGTCCCCTGTGGCTGATTGATCAAATTATCCTAAATTCTCCCTAAGTACCGTCTGAAAGGACAAATCCCTAATGGAAAATGAATCCTAATGTAAACAAATTCACTGTCAAAGACTAATCTTCCAATAGGACAAGTTCTAAAGTGAGTTGCATCATGTTGTTATGCACACACGACGGACAATAAATCTTTCTAGCCAGTTACCCCATTTTATGCACTACAGTATAATTTCCAATAGATTCACGTGCAATTACACACAAACACATATATTTGACTCTCTAGTGGATTTACGGATTCATATGCAGGGTCACATAACACACGTCCATGCCTTCCTGGGCTTAATCAAGGGATTTCTAATCATCACTGGCTAAAAGGTCTTCCTTCCAGCATGGAAAAGTTCAATTTTTATAGGGATTCCCTGATTTAATTAGCACATTGAACTTTAGTCTCTAGAAGCATAAATTCCCCAATGAAATCAACACGATGAACGGTCACCTTTCAAAAAGGAGGATCCCTAGTAAAGTCCATTTCACTAAAGTCATCGAAATATGGCACTACCAATCAGTTGAAAGTGTCGGATGTCAAAGTTGTTAAAAGGTGGTGCAACCAATCCGTCAAAAGGGGTCGAATATCAAAGTCATCGAAAGGTGGCACAATCAATCCATCGAACGGTGTCGAATATAAAAGTCGTCGAAAGGTGGCGCGTCGTTCGAAAGGACAACCTCCCCAAGGGGAGCATTTTAGAATTTTACGCTGCCATTTGGTGCATTGCACCGTTCAAAAGGACAACCTCTCCACGAGAAGCATTTTAGATTTTACACTACCATTTGGCGCACTGCACCGTCCGAAAGGACAACCTCCCTATGGGGAGCATTCTAGAATTTACGCTCCTGTTTGGCACACCGCACTTCATTTAGGCCATCATCTAACACAAATATTTAGTTTTGTGTTTCATGTCTACAACATTCAGGTCGTCCAAAGTGGTGCCCTCCAAAAGTGGAGCAGCCCAATTCAAGCCGTCCAATCATGGTGCACCAAATCAACACCCAGAGTGAATCAACTCTCAATTCCCAGCAAACCTAGCATCTTTGAAATCATACAAGCCATCCAAATGATGCAAACTAGGTAAGTATTATTACCACTTATGCGTCTACTTTACATTTTGATAAAATCTCGCTCAAAAGGCAGAAAATTATCAAAATGGGAGCAAAGTGTAGAGGCTCAATTTTTGCCCCAAAAATAGACTCAGTGATGATAACCTATATTGCTAAAGAAGAGGTTGAAACACCCAAGGAACTTGATCCTGAAGTGATGATCCAAGTTTAGAAAGTGCAAACCTTAATGCCTTTTTCACATTTTTGGCAAAATGGGACCCATAAGCACATCTCGGGTTCACCTCAGACGTGCCTCAATGTCCTATGGCACTCTGTGCATCACCCAAAACAATTTCATAAAAATCAAGTCGGTTTGCCCAGATGGGGCCCACATGTGGACCCATTAGTGATCCTTAAAGGGCCCATCAGCGGTGATAACATTTCTTATGGAACAACGAGTTCAAAATGTCCGATTGATTCGATTCTTAAACTAGTAATCCTATGGTAAGAAATCAAATCTATGGGATCATTCTCACATTTTCGAGGTTCGTGCTGAAATAGGGTTCAAAAACGTGTCCTAAGTGCACACAGGATAAATTTTTATGCCTTATGTTGATGTACGTGCCATTTTGAAATGATTTTATGAAAAATCAAAAATTGAATCATTTGTGGGGCTCACAGATGGGACCCACCAGTGGTGCCTGCGTGTACGGCCCACATGCCACATAGGCAATGAATAGTGCTAGAACACCCATTTGCCTATAAATTCATCTCTAACTCTAGGGTTAGGGGGTTGGCTTTTTTTTTTGTTTAGCAATTGCAAAGTTGAGAGAATTAACAATAGAAACACAAAACAACAAAATCAAACTCAAAAATCAAATAAAAAGCACCATCTCAACTCAATTTCTTCACAAAAATCTTAGGATTTTTTGTAGTTTGTGAGTGAAAGAGTGTTATCAAGACATAGTCAATGTGTTCTGGCATTATAAACATTTCTAGAATCGAATCAAACACACAAACTTGGATCATCTACAAAGATCAAATGTTCTTGCGTTGTTCTTCATCAATCTTCTAGCAAATCATCGATTTTCCATCGAAACAAGGTAACTGAGAGTCTAAACTTCATTCTCTTTTGATTTTTTTATATATTTTCTATCTTATAACTCTAAGAAACTAAGTTTTTATGACAGAAACATGTAACAACTAAGTTTCGTAGCATCCTGCTGCATTTCTGGGCACGAAGGTTCCTAACCTTCAAGGAAGGCATCTAGACCCACGACCAAGGCGCACGCCTTCGTGGGGTGGCCGAGCGTCCTCCTTTAAGGCGCCCAAAAATTCAACTTGTATTCGATCTTCTGATGATTATAGGCTTCGTTTACCTTGGAAAGGGGACTTGATTCACTTCAAGTGGTGTTAGTCTATAAGTTCCAGAAGAGAAACAACATGAAAAAAACATCAAATCATGCCTAGATTCAGAGATCAAAGTAGGTTAAGCCCTTAGATTCGAAAATCCTTGTTTGATTCCGAATAAGTACATTAATGAATTTAATCTTGTTTCTTACAAGGATTTGTGAATTTTGTTCATCTAACAAGATGAACATTGTGATCACGAGCTTGAAATGAAATTAATATTGTAATATATCTATTTTTTCAAGTATTTATTTATATATATTTAATTATTGTTCTATAATATTAATTATATGTTGTTTAGCTAATCCACTAACAACTCTAACATTTTTTATATTAATTTATATTCTGCCATTTTATTATCTATTATTTATTTTGATTAATTTGTTTTATTATTGAACTAATATTTGAGTTTTGATAATTTTTAGTTAATTCTTGCATCCATCATGTTGTATGAATGTTTTAATACGATGTAATTGTTGTTGTTGTTTGTTTAATATTCTGAGTTTAATGTTATTTTTATCCATATGGTTTGTAATAATTTTATTTTTATTGATTTGTATTAATTACAAGGAAAATGGGAATGTGTAATGGGATAAATGGGTAGAATAATATTTTATTAGGATGGTTTGTAATCTTTTCTCCGCCCTCCTTCGGTATGGATGTTTAATTTTTATGCTTGATGAATGTTTAGATGATGATATGCTTGAATGACATTGTTTTTAAAATTGCATAAAATGTTTTATGTCTCAATTTAATTTAATACCGCAATTAATAAATGAATGAATATATGGACAACTAGGAGGTCGGTTTAGACTGGGCGGAATGGGTGCCTAACATCTTCCCATTTTTGTACCTAACTCCCAGACTCACTCTGGTTAAAACCGGATTAATTAGATCCAAAGAATTAATTAATCTATGAAATTTTTCTCTAATTTAGTAAAATAGGGTGGCAACTCCAAATAATTTTCAAAACCTTACCAAAGTAACGAAACTTTTTCTGAGGATTAAAATGAGATTGGAAAAAATAAATTTTATTGAATAAAATAAACCAAGCCCGTTTGATTTGGTTTACTCGAGAGAGCCATAAGACGCTACGTGAAAGCCACATCATCCTCATTAATAATAAGTATGTTTGACATTTTTTTTTTAAATTACATAAAATGTTTACATCTTAATTTAATTTAATACTGCGGTGGACAACTAGGCGATCGGTTTAGATCGAGCGGAATGGGTACCTAACACCTTTCATATCGGTACATAAATCCCAAACTCATGCTGGTTAAAATCGGGTCAATTAGTTCCAATGAATTAATTAATCTGAGAATTTTCCCTATTTTAGTAAAATAGGGTGGCGACTTCAAATAGTTTTTCAAAACCTTACTAAAGTAAGGAAACCCTTCTTGAGGTAAAAATGAGATTTTGGATAAAATAATTTCTCTGAATTAAAATAAACCAAACTCGTTTTATTCAATTTACTCCAGTTACTCTTGAGAAAAACTATGAAACGCTGTGCGAATGCCTCGTCGTCCTCAGCCTAGCAATTTTGTTGGGATTTATTTAGATTTTAACTGCATTAGTTATTCAAATATTCACATTTATTAATTATTTTATTAATTTAAATTGTGTTTAAATTTTATGCTTATATATATGTCATTCATGCATTAATCTCTTCTCAATCCTCATTTCTACCCTGACACCCTTCGGTGATATTAGGGGATGTGATTTTCTCACTTTATTTGACTGTTGAGATTCGCCACCAATATACACCACCCATAAGTCAAGTACCAATTGGTATATCAAAAGAGTTGGAACAATCTATTATTATCTTTTACTTCGATAAATGGGAGGAAATAACCAACTTTTGCTTATGGAACCCAAGACTGATAAGCCGGCCAAAACTCATATAGTCGACCATAGTAATTTCCCTTAGAAATAACTTAATAAATAATTGTCTGTCGCATCATGAATAAATGTGAGTGGTGTTTGTTATAAAACCCCATGTTAGTTTATGGGCCTAACCCACTATGTCCTAGGGATAGTTAAAGACCAAACTATGAATTGCATGTGGAAGCTATAAGGGTGGAGGTCATACATTTCCTTACTCACATTCCCCTTTGTTTGCATTTAACTGTTATGATTGTGCTATGTTCATACATCGTCTAACCAATTTGTTGCATCACTTAGGTTTAGTTCACTATAGATCGGTTGAAACGATCGAAACCCTCAAAGGGCAAAAAACTATAGAAAAATGTTGAAAGTAAGACAAGTTGGAAAAACCAGACCCAAAAGCAGTTATCAACCTGAAGATAGAAATTCTGAAATAGGGACACTATCCAGCCCAAACCCAATGCACCAGGATCAAACGTTGGAGATTCATGGGCTTCTGCAAGAAATTTAAAATGCTCAAATTGAAGCTCTGACCCTCTTCCACAG
Organism: Jatropha multifida; assembly: GCA_948099535.1. NCBI lineage: Eukaryota > Viridiplantae > Streptophyta > Magnoliopsida > Malpighiales > Euphorbiaceae > Jatropha > Jatropha multifida. Next base: position 18,372 of record CANUEX010009322.1, read on the forward strand.
CATCGAGGAACGCTTCACCCGGATACGTGAATATGTCGATCGCCTTGTGGAAATCAGCTATTTTTCTTTAGAAGAAGCAAGAATGTATTAGAATTTTAGGCCATGTATTTAAGTACTATAATACAAGCTACTTTTGGGTCTAATTATAAAGTTCATTTATTAGCCAAACACAAATGCAAAAAATAAAAATGCAAAATATGTAAAAATAAGAGAGAGAGAGAACAGAAAATATAACCCCTGCTCAAATCATGTCTTGAGGCAAAATGAAAGGGATTAAAATGCATTAAGTATTTGGCAATAAATGAAAGTTGTCATATACTTTAGCAAGTTTGAAAGAGTTTTTGCCAATTCAAGATTTGATCAGTCCGATTTCAGCCTTAGTAAACTATAACATTAGTGACATTTTAGGATGCTGTGATTGTGTGATATTTTTGCACAACATTCTATTTATTCACATTCATTCATACATGCATCATATCATGTTTCTAATATTCACATTTTGCAGACAAGATAGCACCTAAAAGTAAGAAGTCACTGAAAGAGGGTAGTTGGTTGAGGACAGAAGATCGTTTAGTCAAAATTGAAGAACCTTTAACCCCACACAATCTGTCTAGTTAGTACCTGCGAAGTCAGTGATCTCTATTCCCAAAGTTGAATCTTCTTTAATATAGGCAGATTTGCAAGTTACTATTGCTGATAAAATGGCAGAGAATTTTTCATTGGCTGATGTTGAGAAGCTATTTGAGAAAATGATGGCAGCTAGCCTTGGAAAATTCATGAAAGGCTGATAAAGGGAAAGGAAAAGTAGTGCTCAAAGAAGGAGAAGGGGCCAACAAAGAGTCTGCAAGAAAAGAAATTGTCGAAGACACATGGCAAGATGAAGAATTTTTCAAAAAGATGCTAGTGAAAAAAATCGATGTTGAGCCAGTAGTTTCAGAGAAAATGGAGAAGCTAGACAAGAAGCTAGAGAAACTACATTTGTTTATCAAGTCGAAGGGTATGGACCAATATGTGGACATAGATGAAGAGGATGACAAAGAATTGGGACTAAGACAAGAAACTTTGGTTACTTATAAAATGCCAAAGGTAGCAAAATATGATGGCAATGGCGATTCGAAAGTACACTTACTGTAGTACAAGTCCATCATAGAGCTGGCAGGCTTGCTAATAAGGGAGATTCTGAAAATGTTCCCCATGTCATTAATAGGATCTGCACAGACCTGGTATTATAATTTGGACAAGAAGTTTAGAAGAGACTGGAGTGAGCTAACTAATGTCTTTCTCAAAGAATACGCCTATAATCTTCAGATAAGCATCAATTTGAGACATTTAGAGGCAACTGTACAAAAGCAAGATGAAACCTTCACCAATCATATGTCTAGATGGAGGGCTAAGGTCACTCAGATGAGAAATAGGCCTGACACAAAAGAATAAATAAAGATCTTAATCAAAGGAACTCTACCCGCATTCCGAGAAAAATTATACTACATGAAGTTGATAGAGTTTTCTCAAGTCTATGAGGTGGGAATGACTATTGAAGACAAGATTAGAGAAGATAAAAAGTACGAGAGTCATTTTGGAAATTTTACCAAATCTAGGTTTCAAGTGTCGGCGCAATCCAGCAAAACCCTGAATACCAATAAGAGTACTACTACTACTACTCTAGACTTAAGAGCTACTAATGTGCCACGCAGACGATTCTCCAACTTTGGTTCCCGTTTGTCCCGAGTATTTGAGAAAGTAAAAGCAACGGGACTATTGAAGCCACTTACACTAAAGCCTCTTCCTAATCCTTTACTAAGAAGCTTCGACCATAAGGCCTTTTGTCACTTTCACGAAAATAAAGGTCATAATACTTATGATTGGGATCAATTAAGACATGAGATCCAAGACTTGATCAATAGCGGCAAGTTCACTGACCTAGAGAAGTCAAGACCCAGCACGCTGACTAACCTACTTTTAAACTTCAAAAGTGTGCCACCATCGAAGAATCTGTATATGGTAGAGACAGGGAAGACCCCAAAGCAGATATTGCCTGAACTATAGGAAGAGGAAAAGTAAACTGAGAAAAAGTTTCTAAAGCAAATCCAGGTCATGGTGTTGGACATCTAGGATAGTGATGACAAGCCGACAGTGAGAAATGGGCCAATCTGGATAGATAGTGAAGATGAGGTGGTAGCAAAGTCCATTACTCTAGATGTTTAGAGTAGCGAGATGGAAAGGAAGAAGCAGTGAGAAGCCATGTGACCCGTAGTGGTCGAATTTATCAGCTCGATCCAGTTAAGCCTTCCAAGGAAAAAGGAAAGGAGAAAGCAAGTTCTTCAAGTGTGCCGATGGGAGAAACTAAAGACAATACACTGGTTAAGCAAATGAAGAGAACACAAGCGAGTATAACCATGTGGGATCTGCTAATTTCATCAAAGGCACATAGGGAGGCCTTATTGAAAGTGATGGTGGAAGTCTCTATTTTGCCATCTATATCAGCAATTGAATTTATGGCATTGGTTCAACATGATCCTCTATTGATAACTCTTTCTGATGACGAGCTTCCCCCTAAAGGAAGTAATCACATAAAAGCTTTGTTTATCAAGGCCGAAGTAAAGGGTAGAGCCACCAAAAATGTGATGATTAATGACGGTTCAGCTTTAAATGTGTGTCCGTTAAAGCTCCTTTCTAAATTAAGTTGGATGTGTTTGATTTAGAAATTTCTAATGTCGTCATTAGAGCTTATGATGACTTGAGAAGAGAAGTAGAAGGAACTTTCAAAACAGTGGAAAAATGGGCCCTATTGAAAAGGAAACTGAATTCATAGTGATTGACATCCCACTGACAGTTGCTTTATTGTTAAGGCATCTGTGGTATCATTCATTGGGAGGTGTACCGTCTACTTTGGATGAAAAGATAAAATTCCCTTTCAAGGGAAATGTGACACCCAAAATCCGGTTTCCTAAAAACAAAATCTTAAGGGTGACATTAGGTTTAACACCGAAGTGTTAAACCGGTATACTTAATACTTGACAATTTAAAATGCATTCAAAACACTTCTATAATTCAACCACAACTCAATTATATTTTTTTTTTCAAATTTATTTTCCCAACACAAATAATAAATCAGTTCTCTTTTAATTGAAAGCATTTAAGATATTAATTACATGCCATAAAATATTCTGACCTTGAAAATAAAACTGTTTTCAAATATCTAGTTCATAACATTCTAACTTAAATAAAAGTATTCTAGTGCCTTAATTATATTTACTTGCCCCTAAATTTTCCTAAAGACTGAATTAAAAGAGAGACTATTTGAAGACTGACTGTCGTAGAATAAGAGGCCTTTGAAAGGTCTGATGTTTGCTGTGGACCGTCTACCCTGAATCAGCAACTTGCGCGTGACAAGTCAATGCGCTAAGCACAAAGCTTAGTGGTGCTTATTTCCCATTTATAGTAGGAAAATACACATAAGCAATTATAATACCTCATATTATCATACATAGTATTTATTCAAAAACACACAGCATAATCATAATATAGCATATTTCAGATGCGTAATATAAGTATTTACAGTCAACATTCCTAATTAAATCCAATAATCATGCATCACTAAATTAGACATACTTAATCATGAAATCACATATGTTCATAAGGCAGTATAATTATTTATTTAATTTATTTTTATATAAAGAAACTATATTTTTAATTTAGGCCTTTAACATACTTAGAAAAATCAAATAATAGATAGAGAATTCCATAATAAACACATGGCTCGAAAGCCCATATAAAATCATACGACTCGTCGGTTAGAATTAAATGGCCATATCCAGAAAATGGGGTTCGTTAGCCCCTATAAAAATTGGAGTTCGTTAGCTCCTATAAAATTGGAGTTCATTAGCCCCTATAAGACAATGTGTGTCACATATAGACAGTACTGTATTTTCTATGGCATGTCATACCTCTATACAACTACTGACTCAACCAAATAGACCAAGGCCAATAAAATATTTATTTTAATTAATTTATTTTATAATTCATACATAATAGTATTTATAAATAAAATATCCAGTCTCAATATTACACCAGAATATTTTATTATAGAAAAAAATATTCTCTTTCATAAATTCTCTTTATTCATAAAACTCATATTTTTCCATATTAAACATTTCATCATAATTTCATATTCATAAATCATATATATATATATATATTAAGCACATAATCATACTTGTTTTCTTATAATTTATTATATTCACAAAAAATATTTTATTTCATAAAATATTCTATCATCGCACCAAAAAATTTATATCATCCAATTAAAATTAAAATCATAGTATATTTCACATAATCCCTCATAATTCACTAATACGCATAAATTCCAAGACTATGGCACAATTCTCAAGGCATTAATATTAAACATGATATATCACCACCTAATTAATCCATAATTCAATTATTTCTAATATTCTCCTAACTTGGACTTAAGTGGATCAATTAATTATTTAATTGATCTAATAGGATTTTTAAATCCAATATTCCTTTAACTTCCAAAATTAATTTAATTATCTACTTAATTGATGTAGTGGCCATAAAATTCTATTATTTTTATTATTCCTATTATTTACTAATTAAGTACCTAATTAATCTAGATATCACCAATTAATTATCTAACCACTTAATTAAATTACTACTAACCAATTAATTTATTACTATTACTTAATTATCACTAATTCTACTTAATCAATCATCTTAATTAAGGACAAATTATAATTTAGTCCTTAAGGTCCTCATTAATTATAAATGGATCCTACTTGGAATAAATAGACTAATGGTATATTAATTTATCCATAGTCCACAATTTAATCGCTTTTAAGGGTCCAATTTATAATTATAGTCCTTAATCAAGTCCCAAATAGTTCTTTAGTCCATAATTAATGCAAATTGCATTTGGATCCTTGGAAAATATCTTAATAGTCCTTAAAATTTCCTTTGTCCAAAGTCTCCACAAGCATAGGAAATTTCTCCTTGGTCCTTGGAACATATCCAAATAAATCCATAAGTCATGAAAATATTATTTGGTACCTAAAATAAATTGTCTCCAATAATTTTACATAACAAGTCTAATAATTTGTTAAGGTTATCCTGTTTATTATCTTTAATCTCACACTATAATATTTACGTATCACATACATAAAATAGTATTTAAACATAATAAAAAAAATAATACCATAAATTTAGCTAACTTTAAAAAAAATATTAACAATATTTAAATTTCACAAAAGCCCATATTTAGCACCCACAATATTCATACATGTAGATTTAAGCATAAAATCACTAAAAACTAATATAGAGATTTTTTTTTAAAAAAAATATTATTAAATTCGATCAATATGAAAAGCATAAACTAAAATTTCATAAAAATTACATCTAGCATAAATGAGACATATTAAATATAGATCAACTCATTTAAAGCATAAAAATCAAGTCTTGAAGCACAAAAATATAAAATCACATCAAATAATTCCTAAAAATATCTAAAGATGAGAAATAGCACAAACCTCCATAATGCTAGTCTCCTAATACCTCTTTTCCCTTATTCTTGGAGGTAGAACCTTCTAAGAAAAGAAAAATCTAAATAAATACTTAGACTTAATGAAAATAAAAATCTAAATGCATGAATAATATAAATAAATGTATGAGAACTTATTTCTAGCCTTAGTTTGAAAAATCACTAAGATTTTAGATGAGAGAGAAAGAGGTAGAATAGGTTTTAGTGAGAGAAAGTTTACCAAATGGTGAAAATTTGGAATTTTGATGCAAGAATTCACTTCCTTAGCTTAGGTATTTAAATATTTTTG
>CANUEX010009355.1:0-14510 GCA_948099535.1 Jatropha multifida
TTTTTCAAAAATATCCGATTCGGGTCTAATTTAAATTAATTCGGTCCAATTAAAGAAATATTGGTCCGATTTTATTCGATTAATGGTTATTCAGTAAATTTTCGGGCGAACCAAAATGATTTTCGATCCCCATAATATTACGTGGCGTAATATTATTGGCTAATAATTTACAATTTAAATTTAAATGGGAATGTTTCGAAATAAAAATTTCAGGGTATTATAAGTATTTACTATGAAAATCATAAAATGATTGGGTGTCACTATTGCCTATTAGAAAATGTCACTGATTTAGCTGTCTTATGGGTATAGAAAGGCCTTTAAGACTGCCTTTAGTGCCCTAAATAGCTTAGAAAATTACCTTCACACTTTGAAAATGGGGAATGGAATAAAGGAGGGAATTGTTTGAGGAAAAGACCTTTTAGGGCTAGCGAGACCAAATTAGAAGGTATAACCCTAGAGCTTTATATGGCACAAGTAGAAGAGTTTAGGGTTGCTAAAAGGGGAGGGGGTAAAAGGGGATTGAAATTTAGGTTACTTGACACTACACAAGCAATGTTATTAAGGGCAGATGGTCACCCAAGTAGATATGGGCATTGGCCACATGAAAATGTCACCTTGTATAATGATTGTGTGCATTGGTGCTTGCCTGGACCAATTGACACGTGGAATGATCTCTTGCTTGAGATGTTGAAGATGGATTTAGGTGGTCATGACGGTCAAAAGGAGAAGAAGCTTTACTCAAATGAAGTCCAGATAAATTTAATATTAGTCTTTTATTATCATTATTTTTTTATGGTTCTTTAGTAATTGTTGTGCTCGAAGGTTTATGGTGGTTTTGTAAATTAATCTAAAATGATAAACTTAATGATTTCTCAAAAATAAATAAATAAATCAGATCACTCTTTTAACTATATTATTGTAAGTTGCGACAAAAAAGAAATAAATCATTCAATAGTCTTCATTTTCTTTCTTAGCATTTAAGTCACGCTGGGGGCCATTCTTCCACCTTTTTTTTTTTTTTTTTTTCTCTTTTTTGGCCTTTTCATCAGCAGATTCTTTGTTTCATCACACCCTTTTTGCACGAGTTTATTAAGCATAGTGCATATCATGACAATGGTGACCTAAGTAATTATTCCATCCCATCATCTTTTTTAATGGATCACAAGCAAAATGCAACTGATGTTAATTATTACAATGGTTCTGTCGCTTTTTGAAAAATCAAAATTAAAACTTTAAATATATTTTAATTAAAAATTTAAATTAAATTAACCTGAAGGTCATGAATTCAAGTTACATAACAGACTTTCTAAACAAACTGGAAAGACCGCGCAATTGTCTGTATTACTCTTTCACTTAAAGAACTTCATCTTCGTCATATATTACCTACCCATGGATGTCTCTCATATGCATTTTTTCTCCAATTAGGTTTTTATTGCATTGACATGTAACCTAGATAGCTACCATGATAATCAAACATTTCCTAGTAGCCGTTTCCCTTATTCTTGTCACCATTATTCCTCTCCATATCTTCAAGTATTACACATCTTCTCAGTGGCCGTCACCGGCTAAACTCACAAAATTTGAGAAACCATGTAATATTTTCCACGGAAAATGGATTTGGTACCCCAATACTGGAACTCACTACACTAATACGACATGTCGCGGAATCTCTGATCACCAAAACTGCATCAAGTTTGGAAGACTTGACACTGATTTCTTGAAATGGAGATGGAAACCAGACCAATGTGAGTTACCTTTATTTAATGCAACAGAATTCTTGGAGCTTGTAAGAGGAAAATCAATGGCCTTCGTTGGGGACTCTTTAGCAAGAAATCATATGGAGTCACTTCTTTGCCTCTTGGCCACTGTAAGTGACACAATACTCTGAATTTTAAGAGCTAAATGATCTTTAATTATTCTGATTCTTTCTCTATACAGGTGGGTTACCCTTTAGATGTAAATACATCAGATCCAAGTTTCAAAAAATGGGTTTTTGTGAACTACAATTTCACATTAGCTTCCTTTTGGTCACCTCATTTGGTTAAAGCCATTGACACAGAACCGAATGGCCCAACCTACAATCGCCTGATGAATCTTTACTTGGATGAAGCAAATGAAGCCTGGGCAGCTCAGATTGAGGCATTTGACTATGTAATAATCTCAGCTGGAAGATGGTTCTATGGTCCCCAAGTGTTCTTTGAAAAGGGCAAGATTGTTGGTTGTTATTTGTGCCTGAAAAATAACATCAAGAACCTCACTATGTTCTATGGATACAGAAAGGTTTTTAGAACTGCTTTTAACACCCTAATGGGTCTTAAAAATTTTAATGGAGTAATATTTTTGAGGACATTGTCACCCTCACATTTTGAAAATGGGGAGTGGGACAAGGGAGGGAATTGTATAAGGACAAGGCCAATTTCTAGTGGGGAAGTGAAATTGGATGAGAATGATATGAGGCTATATGTGACTCAAATTGAGGAGTTAAAGAGAGCAGAAAGGGAAGGGAAGAAAAGGGGTTTGAAATTTAGATCGTTAGATATAATGGAAGCCATGGTTGTGAGGGCAGATGGACATCCTAACAATTTTGGGCATTGGGCAGATGAAAATGTGAGAATTTCTGATTGCGTGCACTGGTGCTTGCCTGGCCCTATTGATACGTGGAATGAGTTCTTGCTTCATATGTTGAAGATAGAAAAGTAGACAAGAAATTTAGGCTTGGTTTGGATGATGCAAGGAAAGGTTTATTAAAGTAAAGTGATGTGAGCAAAGCAAACATAAAAGAAAAGTAATGTAAGGTATGGTAAAGTAGAGCAAGGAACTTTTTATGTTTAGAAGGAAGACAAAAACAAAACAAATGAGTAATATGCACGTATTGTGATTCAGCTGGCAATTTAGATTGGGTATATGAAAAGACCTTTTAAGTTTAATCTTTATAAACACACCTGCGGGGAGAAACGAAGAGTCTTAATTGCGATTAAATACCGAATCGAATTAATCGGTCCTTGATAACAGAGTTCAAATACAAGTGATTAAAAAAAAACAAATGAATGTTCAATAATATTAAATTGATTTTGAAACAATTACGAAATTAGGAAAAAATATTTTGGAGTCAATATATAATAAATTATAATAAAGAGAATTTATTCGAAATTTTAAAAGGGATAATTAAAAAAAAATGTGTATAAAAAATAAATTAAAAAAAAGTTAATTGACCTCCTTTTATAATGTAGGTCCTACACTTTTTGGAAATATTAGAAAGTAAATTCAACAGTGAGATTATAAAAATACTATCCTACAAAAAGTTATTATTTAATATTGAGAGATCGGAGATTCGAAATATATACACTTACTACTAAACTATACTTTGATGTATCATTTTTTTTTAATATTTACGAATAAAATATAAAAAACACAATTTGAAATTTTTAAAAAACTAATATAGGCAATATGAGAAATAAAAAATTTTAACCGTTTACAAGTCTCCAAATTATTGGGTTGATAAATGAGAGGTTTTAACTTTTAAGAGCTAACACCTCAAATAACCATATGAATATTTCCTATTCTCTTATTCTTTTTTTAAACTTTAACTCATATTCTATTAATAATAACCAGGAAAAAAACTTAATATAAAGATCTATTTTAGCTCAGGTCCGCCTCATACATCCAAACTTAGCCGATTTTCCTAATTTTATTACCAAACAATCTAATAATTTAAATTTTAGTTTATTTACCACTAAACTATGCATTGGTATACACTTACGTTTTTATTATATATACAAATTAATTAATATTCCTTAATTTTCTCAAAGTCACATGTAATTTTGCACAAAATAATTTTTACAGCTGATAAAAAAGTATACAAAAAAATATTAATTTCAATATTAAAAATAATTTTGTTATAATAAATTAATTAATCCTTTTGAATTTTGAAATTTAAAATTCCTGGCGTAAAAACACACATACACTAAAAAGTGAGGTTGAACCTCCGACCTTGTCAGTTTAGAGTTACACGCTCTAACCAACTGAGTTATTCTAGCCATGTCATTTAGTTATTACGTTACAACTACTTGTATAACTTTAATTTTGATATAAAACTTGAAAGTAACTATTGGTAAAGTTATTAAAAAAACAAAAAATAATTATTTCATGTTATTATAATTTTAATTAATATTATTTATTTATATAAAAAATTAAAATAACAAAATTACATATTCATCTTAAAAATAAAAAAATGTCTATAATACATGATTATATACTTAATAGTCTTTATATTTTAATGTCAATTATTATTAAAATTTTCCTAAACAGTTGGCATTCATAAACAAACAATTATAAATTTAAACTACTATAAATATGTTTGGAATATTATAAATAAGTTGATGTCAAATATAAATTTATATATTTAGGTATTCACTTTTTTAAATTAGTTTGATTGTGGTGTCCTTATTATTTATAAAAAGAATATCTTAAACGGGTTAATATTTTAAAAATTAATGAATATTCTATTTATTTGTGAAATTTGACAATAAATATTAACAAATTCAATTACGAATGTATAGTTAGCTAAATATTTAAACAGTGGTAGCAAAATTCAATATCAATTCAAGTGTGAATCATTCAAAGCTAGCAAGTAATCACCATGCTTCCATCTTTAAATATAAATATTCTATTTTATATAATAATTAGTGATTTTTGTGCTTCGCGTGCGGATATTACATGATGTTTTTAAAATAAAAATATTATTTTTATTATAACAAATAATCATTTTGAATAATTCAAATATCAAATATATTATATTTATTAATTTCTAAAAAAATAAAATAAATGATAATATTTTTTTTGTAGATTCTTGCAAAAGGATCAATATATTAATTTATTCAAGTTTATAATTAATCTTGAACTTTTTATTTTTTAAAAATATTTTAGTAGGTTTCAAATAATTTTAATAAATATAAATTATTACCGAATTCATTTTGAATAAATAGCTTAAAATATGGGCATAAATCTAATAAGGATTAAAAGTATAAAAAAACATTAAAGTCTGCTCTGATTTAAAATAGATCGAAAAATACTATCTTCTTTGTAACGCCCTGACTCCGACCACTAGAGAAATTGTCCGCTTTAGATCAAGCCGGTTCCATCTCATACTAGATCGGCAAGATCATCCTAGGATTTCTATCAAGCGAGCACGCTTAACCCTAGAGTTTTTCCAACTCTTCAGCCATTCCACCAAAAGGCACCTCTAATGATTAGTTACCCCATTTTCGATATATGATCCGATTCATTTCTGTGTCCCGCATTTCACTATCCTAGTTAGCCTGCCATCCTAGAAGCTCGTTAGGAGCCCTGCTCTATCCGCCCTCTTAGGATCATTTTGCCAAATCGAGATTACACATTCTTTCTTTACAAAAGAAGACATATATATCAATTTAATCATACTTTAGTTAATCATTAAAAGCTGAATATACTTTGTAATTTAATCGCCATCACCATATTAATCAAGCTCAAATTTATTAAATACCATGAAAATAGTTTTGTATTATTTGCAAGAAATTCATTTCTCTTTGATAAAAATATGATGTATTTTTTTAATAATTTTATTTATATTAAAATAGAAGTTTATATAAATTTAGTAACAGTAGGAAAGTAAAAAAAGGAAAGTGAAAGAGAATATACTAATGGCATTGTTAATTATTTATAAAAAGAAAGTGAAAAGTTATTAAAATATTAATGATATTATTAATTTTATCAATTATTTAAAAATTAAAAATATTAATTAAATTCTCTATTAAAAATATTAAAAATAATTTTTAAAATATAAAAAATTATTTTCTACCCAATAGATTAAGATTACCACATAAACACCTTAATTCTCTAAAATGATGTCACATAATCTTTTAAGACTCAACTTTTATATATTTATATAAATTTAATTTGTATATATATATAATTTACTAATGTGGAAAGGTGTATAATATTACTAAGATTCATAAATTCAGAAATAATTTTTGTAAAATTTGAAGTGTCATAAAATATATATAGATAAATTTATGTATTTAACTATATATTGTTTTTTTAAAGAAATTCAACTATATTTTTATTATTATTATTATATAATATATATAAAGTCATTATTCACGAGTTGTAGCTCACTTGACAACTCAAATTAGATATATAGAAAGAATTATCAAATTTGATCTCTACTGAATGTATATATACGGAGAGGCGAAGAGTCTTAATTTTCACGAGCTGAATTTAATCGGTCTTTAGTAATAAGATCTGCCGGCTTTCATTTTCTTGAAAAGGGAAACTAGTAACGTGCCAAAACAGAATGAGACTTCTTTTTATTCCTTAAAAAAGAAATATTGAAGAAGAAATGATGGAATGTGATTGGAATGGAGATTTGTCTATTTGCAAACATGTGCAATTTGAGATCTTCAATAACTTTCCTCCTAAGCCACGCCATTGTCACTTAGCGCTAACTCACATATTGTATGTTTTACATTTCAAGTGTGTTTCATGAATTTTATCATTGCCGCCGTTTAAAGAAAGTTTCTTTTATTTTTATTAAGCTAGCATCCGCCTATCCAGTAAGATTAGTTATTTTGATAACCGCTTAAGTAATTTTTCATAAAATGAATTTGTCTCAATCTGTAAAAACTAATTTAAAGATGAGCTATTAAACATTATATCAACTCAAAACTATTTAAAAAACGATTGTCGAAGACAGCACAAAGTCTTCTTCGCTCCTAAAATTTATATTAACAAAATATTTTTTTTCCAATTAAAGACATTTAATGCTTTAATTAAAAAGCTAAAATTAATTAATTACAACTATTTTTTTCCTAAAATTGAGACTGTTCAATGATGTGCAATTATAATAATGGACAATTAAAAGTGAAAGAAGAGAGTATATACATAATAAAGTGCAAGTCCAGTAATGAATAACTAAAGCTAAATAGCCAATTGCATACGTATTATTATACTGAAAACCCTAATCATGAAAATTAGCATAATTAATATGAAAACAAATGGATTACGTCTTTCCAATATAACAATTGCTATTGATTGTGATGCCTCTCAAAACATTGCTATACTCAAACCCCACCTCTAAATATTGTTTCAAATTAATTATTATGAAACTATTATATGCTTTATCTTTGTCTAATTACATAATTAAACATTATATCATTTTTTCTCCTATATAAAAATGACAACCAATTGCTAAATTTCACATCAAGCACTACCTCCACCATGAAGTTTCATGCCACTGAGCTTTCAAGTGGAAAAAACACCCAAAAAAGGCTTTTCTTGCTAGCTCTCAGTCTAACCCTAATTTTCTTCATCATATTCCCTCTATGTCAATTAAAGAATTCACGATCGCCTCTACCATCTCTTAATCATCATGTGAGTGATCTTAGAAGCAGAGAAATAGTTAAGGAATGTGATATTTTTACAGGAAAATGGGCGCCTTATTCCAGAGGGCCTTATTACACTAATGCAACTTGCAATTTGATGATTGACCAACAAAATTGCATGAAATTTGGAAGACCGGATACAGAGTTCATGAAATGGAGATGGAGACCAGATGAATGTGAGCTACCTTTGTTTAATGCAAAGCAGTTCTTGGAGCTTGTTAGAGGGAAATCAATGGCCTTTCTTGGAGACTCTGTGGGAAGAAATCAAATGCAATCACTATTGTGTCTCCTAGCTAGTGTAAGCTCTTAATTACTAATTTCCATTAAAATTACTAAGCATGCTCAAGCGTAATAATTATAAATCATTAGGAAGACAAGGTAAAAATTATATTAATCTTTTTCTGCTAAGACTCCTATCTGCTTTACATCATTTAGGTGACCCATCCTGAGGATGTTTCTCATGTTTATACATCAGATACAACATATTTCAAGTACTGGTTCTATGCTGATTACAGATTTACCTTAGCAACATTATGGTCTCCATTCTTGGTAAAATCTTATGATGCGGACCCAGATGGGCATTCCTTAAACAGCATCATGAGCCTTTATTTAGACCAAGCTGATGAGGCATGGGCGACTCAGGTTGAAAGTTTCGATTATGTAATCATCTCTGCCGGACAATGGTTCTTTCGTCCTCTAATATACTATATAAAGAATCAAATTGTTGGTTGTCACAACTGCAATAGCCAAAACATCACTGCTCTTTCAAAGTACTATGGATACCGAATGGCTTTTCGAACTGCGTTTAAGACGCTTCTAGGGCTAAAAGGATATAAAGGGATGACAATTTTAAGAACATTTTCGCCTTCGCACTTCGAGAATGGGGAGTGGAATGCAGGAGGCAATTGTGGTAGGATAAAACCCTTTACGAGTGAAGAAATGAAGCTAGATGGATATAACTTAGAGTTCTATTTGACACAAGTTGAAGAACTAAGGAAAGCAGAAAAACAGGGAAGAAAAAGGGGTTTAAGTTTCAGGTTGCTTGCAACTACTGAAGCAATGTTGCTGAGGCCGGATGGGCATCCGAACCATTACGGGCAATCATTGCGCACCCGTCGGAATGTGACCATAGCTGACTGCGTTCATTGGTGCTTGCCGGGCCCTATCGACACTTGGAATGAGTTTCTGCTCTATATTATGAAAAGGGAAGCTCATACATCTTTTCTTGAGAAGCTGCAGAAAACTACTGCTTAATGTTTTATAAGGATACATGTAGCAGTAAATACATTGTTACGAATATGTTATTGCCGATATTATTTGAGCGTATTCTTTATACTGTAACGATTTGCTATTTTTATATGTAAATTAAAAGGTGAGAGATTTTCAGATATCTCTCAAATTTTCCTCACTGCATAAATTGATGTTTCAGCAGTCAACAAGAGGCTATGCCCTTTAATAAGGACTCTCACCCCCAAAAGTTTAAATAACCTACCCAATAAATTCATCGAGAAAATCAAAGAGACAAGCCAAAATCACATTATTAGAAGACCTTTCAAGAACTTTGAACGCAACCCTTCCTCTTCCCGCCCTATAAAATGGTTCCCTTTCCAATTCGAAAACCATAATCTCACTTAACATGTTGAATCTTTCTCCATCATCAACCGTGGGAGGAGACCAGTCTTGCAAGAAAAAGGGACCTACTGTTCCATTTCTCTTCCCAAAAGGCAATTCTGCTGCCCTCACTGACCCTTATCACTTCTTTTCTCCTTCTCTTCTCTCCTCTCCATTACCAACAAATTCTTTCTTTCAAAATTGTACTCTGAAAAATGGTGATCAACCAGAATACATTCACCCCTGTCAAATCAAATCTTCAAATTCTTCGCTTAACATTTGCTAGCCATCTCAGTCTCACAATTCCTCTCGCATATCTCGGAAATTTGTCTCTGATATCCCAATCTCTGCATCACGTAATTCACAAAGTCCCCATGTCGTCTCCTCATTCAGTGATCTTAGTGTCACTTTCGATGCATCAAATTTTCGCTTCTTTCTTGTTAGAGGAAGCCCTTTTGTGACTTTTTCTTTGCCTATCAAGACTCCAATTAAAATAGCCACGAACCGTCTCATATCCTCATTCTCAAGAAATAGTTCACTCATAAAGCATACATTCAACCTAACCAACAATTAAACATGGCTTATATATCCGTCTTTGCCAATAAGTTTGAGTAAAGCCGATTATACGATCACTTCAGATGGGTTTTTGGATATTATAAGGATTGTTATTTTGTCAGATATACATTCAGAATATGAAGCAATTCTTGATCGCTGTAGTTCCTGTTATCCAGTATCCGGGGAGGTAAATTTCACCAAGCCATTTTGTATAGAGTACAAATGAGAAAAGAAAGGGTATGGTGAGTTACTTATGCTTGGACATCCTTTGCATACTAGGATTCTATCTAGTAATAATTCTGCTATTAGTGTACTTGACAGCTTTAATTATAGAAGTATTGATGGTGATCTTGTTGGGGTTGTTGGAGAATTATGAGTATTGAAAGTTGACCGTCTGGCATTCAATAAAAGGTCTCAAAGAGGAATCTGTTGCTGAAATTGTCTCTGCGCTTCATAAGGATGTTGAGGATTTAAATTCACCATCTATAGAGACTGCAACATGCCCTTACCTTTATGGTAAAATGATTGCAAGGGAAGCAAGGTTGGCTTTGATAGCAGAGGAAGTGGGTTCTGTTGATCTTATGCCTTGTATTACTACGTTCTTGAAGAAAAAGATTCAGCCATGGTTAGAGGGCACTTTTGAAGGACATGGTTTTGTCTACGATGATAAATGGTGTGGTATAGTTTCTAAACAAGGGTTAACCAACTCCAGTGACGAGTTTGGATTTGTTATTTACAGTAATCACCACTGCTATCTGGGTTACTTCTTGTGTGCTATACGAGTACTGGTGAAAAATGATCAAGAATGGGGGAAGAAATACAGGCCGGAAGCTTATTCTTTATTGGCTGATTACATAAACCTGAAGACGGATTAACCAACTCCAGTGACGAGTTTGGATTTGTTATTTACAGTGATCACCACTGCTATCTGGTTTACTTCTTGTGTGCTATACGAGTACTGGTGAAAAATGATCAAGAACGGGGGAAGAAATACAGGCCGGAAGCTTATTCTTTATTGGCTGATTACATAAACCTGAAGACGGGATCAGAATCTAAATATGCACGTTTAAGGTGTTTTGATCTATATAAATTGCATTCGTGGGCAGGAGGGCTGACGGCCACCACCATGAGAATACTGGTGAGGGAGTGAATGCATTCTATTCAATAGCATTAATGGGGTTAGGATATGGACACAATCATCTTGCTGTAGTTGGGTCTACGCTCACAGCAATGGAGATTCTTGCAGCACAAACAAGGTGGCATGTGAAAGAGGGTAATTATATGTATGGAAAAGATTTCTACAGAAATAACAGGATGGTGGGTGTCCTGTTCTCTAATATGAGGGACAGGAGACTCTGGTTTGCACCAGCTAAGGCGAAAGAGTGTTGAGTAGGAGTTCGGGTGTTGCTTTTGGTGCCTATAACTGAGGTTTTGTTCTCTGATGTTGGTTTTGTGAAAGAACTTCTGAACTGGACATCACCGGCCCTGAAAAGGGAAGAAGTTAAAGATCAGTGGAAATCATATGTCTATGCCTTGGAAGGAAGTTATGATAAAGAAATCGCTCTGAAGAAGATAAGAGAGTTGAAAGATAACGGTAATTATAACTCACTGACTAATATGTTACGGTGATTCATAGTCGAGATAGCGAGGAAGAAGATAATCAAGGGAGAGGGGGTGGAGGTGATGAGGAAGAATATAATCAAGGAAGAGGAGGAGGAGACGAAAATGAGAACATCTGCTGGTTCTGTCAATACTGTTGTTGAACTTTTTTGCTTGCAATTGTTGGCTCAGATAAGAGTATTACTGGTTTTTAGGTTTAAAATTACGAAGTTGATACTGCATTTGGGCCAAAGTTGTTTTAATTATTTTCTACAATCTTTTATAAACCAGAGGAAGGAACAGGGGAGCTTCTATTATCAAGTTTTATATTAGAATTATAAAATATTATTATAGTCTAACAAAAGAATCAATAGGGCTTGATTCCAGCAAGACAGACCTGAAATATGGACAGCAACTAATGTATTTCTAATGCACTCTTTAGTGATTTATTTGCTGTCTCCTGCATGTTTTACAGTTTGCAGAACCATAATGTAGGAAAAGCATGATAAACAAGACATCATTCAAAACACATAAGAATTTGTTTCTATGTACAAAATATGAAATTAACTTCTAAAATGATGTCGATTATACAACTCAAGTTCAGACAGAAAATATAAACTTAAGATAAGAAGCCAACAAAGACAATACATGCATGCTGGTTAGAATGAAATTTTAATAAAGACCAAGATGTGCAAAAACAAAATGTAGAGCACAAAGGCCGACCTTAGCAGCATAAGTCTATGCTGTTGCGCTGTTCGAACACTAGCTGAATAAGGAGGCTTGTCAGTAATATATTCTAAAAAAGAAGAAGAAGAGGAAGAGGAAGAAGATCCTCTCTCTGAATTGCTTCTTCCAAATCGATTCCTAGCAATATTTTCTTCTATATTGCTGCTTTCAAGCTGCCTCCACATTCCATTTAATCTTTCTAATGCCATCTCTTTCAAATGGATCTCAGTGACCAGGCCTTCCGCTTGTGCCTACAAACAAGAAGACAGTCTTAAAAGATCTGTTATACTTCATAAAAAAAAATCCAAAAAACACGATACCAAATAGGAAGAAAATAACAAAGCCAAGAAAAATTTTTAAACTAACCTGCTTTGCTGCTAGTTGCTCAATTAAGCTATGAAGCTGTTTATCCAATATCTTTTCTCTCTGAGCTGCACAACAGAAATTGTTCAAATCAAACGCCCTACGATGATTTACTATGAAGTTTTCTCATCATAAATTTAACTATTGAAATCACTGAACTGCTAGCAGCTCAGGGAATGATCATGTAATGACCAAAACAATAAATCTCCAGGGATGATAAAATCATACTTCTGAGTAAGCTCAAAGCCAAAGCCTTTACAATAGACACTTTCTCAACTGTGATCTTTTATCAAAAAGGATTTAACAAAAACCGTAACAGAAGAAATACTTGGGTACTTTCTTCTGTCAGTGAGTGAAAATTTAACCCTTACATCAAAACCCTTTGTGAAGTTCTAAATGAGGTAAACAGGTGCAAACTAGATGCCTAATCCTGCCCCCCTGTGAGAACTGGGCATGTGAGTAGATGTGTGTACTTGTTTACACATCCACAAAAAATTCTAATAATTGGATCAAACCTGGCGTGGGCTGCTTCAGTGCACTCTCCTGAATTTGAGCCCATTTTTTCTCTAGACCTTGAATAATTTCTTCCATTGAACCCTGAAGGATCAGGCAAATTTTCATCATCAACAACCACAATAATCCAGTGGAGGAGAAAATATGTAAGATGCAGAGAAGAAGGCAAAATGTACCAGCTCTTTCTTCTTGCTCTCCAACTTCTCCAACAAAGTGGACTTTGTAGCTTCTGCGTCTAATCCAAATTCAGCTTCTGTTTCAGATGCAATTGATTCACCAGAATTTTCAGATGGACTAGTTTCCAGTGCAGTTTTCACATTTTCCAGCTCCTGTCTCAAATTTTTTTCTGTTTCATCCATTTCCTAAGATTAATAATACAAATAAAAATTAAAAAAGTTGGTAAATATAAGGAAATCAAAGTCAACTTGTACATCAAATAAAACTTCATGATTACGAGAACCATCAAATAGAATTCTTTTGTTCCCAACAAAAAAAATGGAACCCTTAGCATGGAAAATTGGAAATATGCTACATTGGATGAGTAAGGTAGTTATTAGAGCAGCTAATAGACATGCCCTGGAAGTTAAGCCCCAACCTGTAACCTTCTCTGAAGTATATCTGCCTCCTGGATTTTCTCCTGTATTTTATTTTCACAATTTGATATAGCCTTTTCATATGCAACATTTTCTTCCTGCAAAGTCACCTCTCTTAATTGGGCCTGATCATAACAATAAATGAAAAATATTAATGGGAGAAAAGGAATGATCACCAATTGAAATATGGATTTGATCAGCCTTCAAAATTCATCAACACAGTAACACGTTCAGTGACATAAACCTATTTTGAGCAACCCAAGTACCCAATGGTGCATAACAATTCAAGGCCACATTATAGCACTACCATAAAAAGGAAACCTTTTAGCTAAATAACTCGCTTCCTCTAAAAATTTGAAGTGCTTGGATATTTGCATTAATATTAGTATTAGCAACATATAAACTGTGTTTGCAGAAATCCAATGAGTGGAATGCATGAACTCAAGCAAATTCCTCTCAGGTATTAACGTAACAGTTCATATAGAAAAGACCATTTGTCATACCACTAGAACAAATGTCTACATCATTTCCACATGACATCTTCCACAATTCAAAGAGACCAAGCTATACATCTCCTCAAGATGAAATCCATTCACCACCAATGCCACATTTCTCAAAAATAATACCAATTAAACTTAGTTCAAAGAGATGCATAAGCAACAAGATTCTACTAAAATTGCATGACTTTCGATTTGCAAAAGTGAAATGCTAAACTTATATCCTTGGGCAATCAGTCAGTTGAACTTTGTGCATCAAAATTACCGTATGTCAAGCACGTTGCAATTTTAACCTAATCAAATTTTATTCAAAATGATTAGGAGTAGGCAACTCCAGCTTAGTCTCTGTTTCTACATAAACTTTCCTGCAACTGAAATAATAGAGTACCATAAAAAGTTTTCATTTTTCTCCAAATCATACGAAATAATTTACAGGTACTAAAGCTCAGTTTCTCCACTACCACAAAATAGTAAGCATAACTCTTATATTAGCCGAGTAAATGGATGAACAATCATTTTTCCATGAAGCTACACGGATTAAATATGCATTTTCAATAACTAAAATAGTAAATACTCATTAATAAATCTTAAACACGCTAATGAGTATAACACTTGGACAAGAAACAATAAAAATT
>CANUEX010009360.1:0-10352 GCA_948099535.1 Jatropha multifida
AAATCAAGGCTTAAGGATCTGACCAATTCTTATCCTTAAAAGAAACCAAGAATTCAATATCTAAGAGTAAATTTGAGCTGTTTTGAAATCAATTTTATGCATATTCATCAAAGTGCTCTGCCTCTCAATATGTAACATTAAATCAATAGGCAGAAAAATGCATGAAAGTAACAGCAGAGGTATGATGCCGAAATGACCTGTGAAAAGCTCTTTTGGGAGATCGTTTCAAATGAAAACAATAAAGATATTGCAGTTTAAGCATACCTCCCACACTTAGATTCAACATTGTCCTTAATGTGGACATCAATCCTGTTGTGTGCTCAAAAACTGAAAAAGATATCAAGGTGAGCATCAATCAATCCATAAACAACAAATATATTCATGCATAACATAAAATAACAAAAAGGAAATAAAATAAGAAGAATGATTAATAAAGAACTAAAGATAACAAAGGTTCAGATGCTAAATTAAAAAGATATCAATACAACCTAAAAAGTGAAAATCACATACAAGAAAAAGTACAAAAACATAATTGGAAACTAAAATGAAGTTCTAAAATCCTAAAATAAAACATAGATAGTCTCAAAGCGATGGTGAGTCATCTGAATTAGGCACGAGGTGGAGGATGGTGTTAGTTAGTTGGTGAATACTATCCTCAATGCGTTGTAAGCGCTGTAAAATATGACGCTGGAAAAATGAAGGCGAAAGGGACTCTACTGGATCATTTGGTTGGTCGTCTGCGTTGGCAGTAGGGTGAGTTGTAAGGCTCTGCATGGGAATGCCATTTTCAGGTATAGCAAGTTGATCTCCATTTCGGTTGATTAAGACCGAGACTCCATTGAGTTTCTTGAGTAAGACCATATAAATAAGAGTTTTACGATTGATGCTATCGACCGGAAGTAATGGCTCAAAAGGTGGGTCATCAAGGGTGAAAATGTTCAAATTAAGCGCAATGGCGGTTATGAGCCTGCCAAAAGCAATGAATCCCTTTTGTCGAAAGGCTATGTGAAATATATGGTCGATGATCCAAGTGGCAGGGGAAATTTTCTGATTATGGTGAAATGCAGAGAGAAAGAACAACTCTTGAGCGGAGACATGTTCTTGACTTTTTCCTTGAGCAAAGACAGTGTTAACAAGGAATTTGTGTAAGATTTGTAGAACAACATTGTCGATTTCATTGGATTTGGCCTATTTGTCTGCAAAGCTATGGGCTCGATAAGAAAGTTCATTCCAAGCTAACTCGAGGTTAAAATCAGAAGGTATGGTTTTGAAACCATTTTCACAATCAGTAAAACCCAAATGGTTAAGGGTATTATAGGTAAGGGCAATGTCTGTTCCCAATAATTGAAAAGCTATGGCTGGAAAGTTTTGGATTTTTGTATTCCTAAGGGAACTCAGAAACTGAAGAGTAAGTTCTTTAAAAGAGGGAAACTGATTTGCCACAAAATTTTCCCATCCCATTGTTTGAAACAGGGCTCGCAAAGGGGAATCAAGGGATAAAGAGGAGAAGGCGTTAAGGTCTAGGTACCTGGTGGAGGTGAAAGTCCTACATTTGAGCTTCTTGTATAAACACTGTCGACGGCGTTTACGTCATTCCAAGCGAGCCACTCGTCGTTCTTCTCGAGTGACAACGCGCTTACATTTTCTAGAGGTGGAATGTTCAGTTTCATGAGGAGGAGATGGTGGGGGGTGATTGAGCTTGTTTAGGTGCGGGTGATGGCTGAGGTGAAGGTTAAGGAGGAGGGGATGGTTGAGGAGAAGGTTGGCATGAAGGAGATGGTGGTCCATAGGATCGGGTTCGACGGACAGTTAGCTGACCAGCGGGAACATTAAGGAGCTTCACTCTGGCCATGGAGTGGTGGTAGTGGCTGGAAGAGGGTGTTTGAAACGTGGAGAGGAAAGGCGAAATAATGTGAAAGGGGTGGTTTGTGTTGGGTGTTTGGGGTTGGTGGAAAATTTGGGTTTATGGTGGTTGGCGTTTAATTGAAGGGTGTTAGGGTTTAGAATTTGGGTTTATGGTTTAAGAAGAAAAGGGGTTTGGTTTAAAATGTGTGGTGGGCTTTAATGAAGAGGGAATGGACTGGTATGGGTAAAGGCCCAAGATTGAGAATTAAAGAGTGGGCTCAAGGTCCACATTTTAAATGGGAAGACTCGCGCTAGTTCAAAACGATCGTTGAGAAGGTCATTTTGGTGATTGTTTCGAACTGACAATCCAGAACAGGTCAGTTTGAGAAAAAACAAAATATGATACCATTTTCACCATTTTGTTCATGCTTTTTCAAAAAGATAGATGAGAAAATAAATCACAAAAATCATAAGAAAACAAACGCACTCATAATATTTCATAATATCCACAACAACCTAGGAAATATATACACAAAATGATTTTTTAGCAAAACATGGTCTAACAAATATGTACAAGGACCTGGCCTAGGTTTCATCTAAGCGTAAGGTAACTAAAAGTGTAAAGGGCAGTGATATTTAGTCATGGATGGGTAGGGACTCTAGGGCTTAACCCTTGGGAATATATGAGTTGGTGCATGAGGACTAAGAGGTGGTCAACCTTAGCTTCGATGCCTTCCAAACGAATGATCGTGGCATTGTTGGAGCTGGTTGAAGGGTGAACACCTTCAAGGACAATAGGAACAGTCCGCTTAATCTCCATTGGGAGGTCCTCTGTAGGGTCCTCTTCTTCCTCTAAAGGTTCGGGTGGTTGACTGAATGTGCCATGCATGACCATCTCATCTTCTGATTCTTCTTCTTCAGTGGCTTCGTCGCTCTCTTCTTCATCTTATGATGTTTCAATAACCATATCACTCATTTCCTCATCGACACATGCTATGGGATCTCCTTCTAAGTCACCACTCTTAGCTAAAAAGTAAAAATATCCCTCATGTTTAGCGACTACTCTCATGTTAACAAGTGAGCTCATGGTGAATTTCTCTTTTTCAATATTTCCAAGTGGGCGTTCTGCATATCCATCATCAAACACATCGAAACCCATGGCTATTCAGGTAACAATACCTCCAATAATTAAAGTGGAATGAGAGGCTTGGTGAAGTTTAACAAAGTGCCTACACAAAAATAATGCTACATCTACTTTAAGTCCGTTGTAAGCTGCCCATAAGAGAAGAAGCTCTTCTTTAGTGATCCTCCTTGCACGTTGATGACGTCCTAATAGAGTTTTGGACAAAAAGCAGTGAAGGATCCTAAGGGGCTTGCTTCTCAAAGCATTGGTTGTGTAGGAGGTCCTAAAGGGTGAATTTTGTCCTGATAATAAAAGCCAAGCATCTCTCTCATTATATCCTATAGGTGGCTCTCTAAGTCCATCAATGGGGGTTCCTAAGAGGCGGTTTAGTGACTGAATGGTGGTGAGATATTGTATGAAATTCATTTCAAAACCAATTTGGCTAAAAGCATCAGTGTGCTCATGGTCATATTCAAATTTAAAAGTGGAATCGAACTCCAACGTTAACCTTCTATGAGTTCTACACCTAATTGAAAACAGAGTTCTCCAGCCCATTTTCTCCAAAATACCCATAAGTTCATCCTTAATCCGAAGTCTTTCTAGGAGTGTCTCAGTAAAGTATCTAGTAGGTAGAATGGGGCTCCTTGGGGGATCAAGAGGAAATTATCTTATTGGAAGTAGACTTGGATGTTGTAGCTGGAATGGCTAGTCCAGTGGGTTGGAGGTGCTTGTCGAGGGTGATTTGCATCGGCGCTTGTAGACAAGCTTTGGAGAGGAGGCTTTACATGGTGGCATCGTGACTAAGGGTGATGGGATAAACTTGCAGGAATTACTTGAAAAAGAGAAGGGAAAGAGGTGTTGCTTGGTTCTATGGTTCCACAAAGTATTTTAAAATGGAGAAGAAGAGTAACGTGCATGGCTTGTGAATAGGATGATTTTGCAAATAAAGTTTGTATAAATACCATGCAAAAAGAATTTTGAGAGATGAGTTGAGTGTTTAATGTGAGGTTGCATGCTAGAACAGGTGTCCATTAATTAGAAAACAAAAATTGACACCTTGCAGTTAAGTGAATAGAAAATGCACACTTGGAAAGCAACTTTGTACAACTGTTGTTGGTTGTGGCGAGATGATCTGCTAGACGATCCTTTCGTATATGTAGTGCCCTTTCTCATGCAACCAGTTCTCTCATGCGTGACAAGTGTCTTCCACCTCATCAAATTCATTTAATAACCTATGACATTAGCTTTAATCCCTGTCCACAAAATTCAAATCAAGTTACCATTGTGAATATAATTAAATAAAGAAAATAATAAAAAAATGAAATATGAAATCCTAACTAATGGCTAGAAAGGAAAAGAAAAGAAAAAGGAAAAAATAAAAATAAAATAAACTAAAGAAAATTCAAAATATAATACTATTAGTTCCAAATAGATATTGTAAAGCTTTATGGAAAAATAGTAAATAAATGATAGCTACTTAAATTTTTTTTATGAATATTAGTTACATATATATATATATATATATTATTATATATAATCATTATGTATATATATTATTATTATTATATTATATATATATATTTTAATTGGGTTGCCTCCCAATAAGCGCTAATTTTCGGTCATTAGCTTGACCTCTCCCTCGGTGATTACTGGAGCGAATCAGTAAAGGAGAAATTTTTCTCCTTGTTGTTCTTCTGGAATATAGTAGGGCTTTAATCTTTGCCCATTGACTTTGAAATTTCCAATATCCTTGCTCCATACTTCAACGGCTCCGTGAGGGGATACTCGTACCACTCGAAAAGGACTGGACCATCGGGATTTCAATTTGCCCGAGAAAAGTCATAAACGTGAGTTGAACAACAGCACATGATCTCCTTCTTTAAAAACTTTCCTCCGTATGTGCTTGTCGTGCTAGGCTTTTGTCCTTTCTTTATAGATTTTTGCATTTTCATATGAGTCTCATCTCAATTCTTCCATCTCATTTAGCTATAATAATCTTTTTGTGCCCGCTGCCTTCATATCAAAATTTAAAGTTTTTATCGCCCAGTAACCCTGTGCTCTAGTTCGAAAGGTAAATGACATGATTTCCCAAAAATAAGTCTAAAAGGAGACATTCCAATCGGAGTTTTATAGGCTGTCCTGTAAGCCCAGAGAGCATCGTCTAGCTTTAAAGCCCAATCTTTTCTGGCAACATTTACCATCTTCTGCAAGATGCTTTTAGTGTCCCGATTTGATATCTCCACTTGTCCACTGGTCTGCGGATGGTAAGGCTTGCTACTTTATGTTTGACCCCATATTTCTTCAAAAGTGTTTCAAATGACTGATTACAGAAATGGGTTCCTCCATCACTGATGAGAACTCTCGATGCTCCATATCTGGTGAGTATAATTTCTTCAAGAATTTTACTACCACTCTCGCGTCATTGGTTGGTGCGGCAACTGCTTCTACCCATTTAGAAACGTAGTCGACTGCTTCGAGTGAGATATCGGGAATGGTCCCATGAAATATATGCCCCATACATCAAATATTTCAACTTCCAAAATCCCATGTAGCGGCATTTCGTCTCTTTTGGACACGTTTCCCATCCTCTAGCATTTATCACAAGAAATTATAAAATTCTTTGCATCTTTGAAGAGCGTTGGCTAAGAAAATCCTGCTTGTAGTACCTTAGTAGCTGTCTTAGCCGTTCCAAAGTGTCCTCCATAAGGCAAAGAATGATAGTGAAACAATATTGTTTGCACTTCCTCTTCCGGTATACACCATCTTATTATTCTATCTCCACATCTCTTGTACAATAAGGGTTCTTCCCAAAAATAATTTCTTACCTCAGCAAAGAACTTCTTCTTTTGGTTGTAGCTCAGATCGGGCGGAATAATCCTGCACATAAGGTAATTAACAAAATCAGCAAACCAAGGTACCTTGTTATTGTGCACAGCAAAAATTTATTCTCCAAGAAATGAGTCATCGATTGGAAAATTCATGTCATCACCAACGTCATCTTCTCGCTTGACTCTAGATAGATGATCATCTACCACATTCTCTGCTCCTTTCTTGTCTTTGATCTCGTAGTCAAATTGTTGTAGGAGTAGTACCCATCGGATCAATCTCGGCTTTGCATCCTTCTTAGCTATTAGGTATCTAATAGCTACATGATCAGTGTAAATGGTCACTTTTGATCCAAACAAATAATCTTTGAACTTGTCCAATGCCCATACTATAGCTAGAAACTCCTTTTCGGTGGTTGTGTAATTCATCTGTGCTCCATCAAGAGTTCTACTAGCATAGTAAACAGCATATGGCTTTTTGTCTTTCCTTTGTCCCAGTACGACTCCTACTGCATAATCACTTACATCACACATAATCTCGAAAGGAAGACTCCAATCTAGTGGTTGAATAATCGGGGTTGATATCAAAGATTCTTTCAACCTGCAAAAAGATTCTAAACAATCCTTGTCAAAAATGAATGGAATATCTTTAGCTAAAAGATTACATAAGGGTTTAGAAATTTTGGAAAAATCTTTTATGAATCGTCGGTAAAATCCCGCGTGACCTAGAAAACTCCAAATCTCCTTTACTGAGGATGGTGGTGGCATTTTCTCGATGATTTCTACCTTTGCTTTATCAACCTCAATTCCTTTCTCAGAGACAATGTGTCTAAGAATTACTCCTTCTTGTACCATAAAGTGACACTTTTCCCAGTTCAGGACAAGATTTACCTCTTCACAACGTTTTAAAACTTCTGATAGATTAGTCAAACAGTTATCAAAAGAAGTTCCATATACAGAAAAATCATCCATAAATACCTCCATGATCTCTTCGACAAAATCAGAAAAGATAGCGGTCATGCATCTTTAAAATGTAGTAGGTGCATAACAGAGTCTGAAGGGCATTCGTCTAAAAGCAAATGTGCCATATGGACAAGTAAACGTGGTCTTTTCCTGGTCTAATGGATGAATGTAAATTTGATAGAAACCAGAAAAACCATTAAGATAGCAAAAATATGAGTGACCGACTAATCTCTCTAAGATTTGATCAATGTATGGCAAAGGGAAATGGTCTTTACGAGTGGTGCTATTCAATTTCCTAAAGTTAATGCACATACGCCATCTCGTAACTGTCCTAGTTGCTACAGTTTCATCATTTTCATTTTTGACTGCAGTAATACCTCCTTTCTTAGGTACTATATGGATTAGACTAACCCATGGACTATCTGAGACAGGATATATTATGCCTACATCTAGCAACTTGGTTATTTCTTTCTTGACTACTTCTTTGATATTAGGATTCAATTTTTGTTGAGGTTCAATTGAAGGTTTAAATCCCTCCTCCATTAGTATCCTATGTATGCAAATGGAAGGGTTTATGCCTTTTAAGTCGTGTATATTGTATCCTAGTATCTTCTTGTGTTGTCTAAGCAGATTCAACAAAATATCCTCTTGATTATCATCTAATGCAAAATTTATAATAACAGGAAATGTAGAGTTCTGGCCAAGAAATGCATACCTTAATCCAGGAGGTAAGGGTTTCAGTTCTACCTGTGGCGCTTCCTCCTTTTCATTAGACTGGTTTGGATCAAGTTGCCTTTCATTTTTGGTTTGGAAACTTCTTAGCATTGAGCTTTGTCTTTCTTCTTCCACTTCTTGCATCTCCTTAATGTCTTTTAGACAGGAATTCAGTGAGTTGGTGTGTGTTTGCTTAATTAACTCTGTTAACACTTCGTCTATCACATCGACTTGCATGCATTCAAAAATTTTGGCTGGTTGTTTCATCATTTCAAATAGATTAAAAACAATTTCTTCATCGCCGACTTTCAATGTAAGCTTTCCTTCTTTTAAGTTAATCAATGCTCCGGCTGTAGCTAAGAAGGGTCGACCCAGAATGATTGGAATGTGTACATCTTCGTCCATCTCCAGCACCACAAAGTCTACTGAAATATAAAACTTTCCAACCTTAATTGGCACATCTTCAACTACTCCGACTGCAAATTTAACTGATCGATCGGCGAGTTGTAAAATCACTTTGGTGGGCTTCAGTTCTCCAATATTTAACTTCTCAAAAATAGACAAGGGCATAAGGCTCACACTTGCTCCAAGATCACATAGAGCTTTATCAATCTTCATCGCTCCTACTTCACATGGTATGGAAAAACTACCGGGATCTTTCAACTTGGGTGCTAGTTTGTTCAGAATTACAGCACTACAATCTTCAGTGAGTGCTACTGTCTCGCATTCTCCCAATTTCCTCTTCTTCGTTAATATCCCCTTCAAGAATTTGGCGTAAGATGGCATTTAAGTGACAATATCCCTGAAAGGGATATTGACATACAACTGTTTAAGCATTTTCAAAAATTTGCCAAATTGCTTATCTAGGTTCGCTTGCCTTAATCTTTGGGGAAATGGGATTGGAGGTTCAAAAGCTTTAATCCTCCTTTCTATATCTTCTTCTCTCAGTCTCTTCAGTTCTTCTTCTTTCTTCTTCTCTTCCTCTGTAGGTTCAGATTCTACTTCCAAGTTCATTGGTTCTTTCTCGGCTGGCCATTCCTCTTGTTGTCTTAATTTCGGTTCCTCTAAAGATTTCCTGCTTCTTAGAGCTATTGCATTGCATTGCTCTTTTTGATTTGGAATTGGTTGACTCAGGAACTTCCCATAAGCTTTAGAATTCGAAGAGCTAGATTGTTGTGCCATTTGATGCTCCATCATCTTTTGATGAGTCGTGAGTTGATCGACTTTCTCATTCAATTGCTTGATAAGTTCGTCTTGTGCATCAGCTCTTTGCTTTTGATTTTGAAGGAAACTTTCAAACATGGCTTTAAGATTGGATGTTGGATTTGGGTAAGGCTGTTGTTGTGGATTCTAAAAGGGTTGAGTATTTGGTTTTTGGAATCCATGTGGTGGTAGTCTCGGATTGTTATTCAAGGTAGGTCTAGGAGCTGGGTTTTGTTGGTTTGACCATAAAAAATTTGGATGGTTTCTCCACTCAGGTGTGTAGGTATTGGAGAATGGGTTACCTCGGGGTCTAGGCTGGTAATTATTTTGAATATAACTGGCTTGTTCAACTGTATACTCAACCGTTCCATACTGGCACTATACTGGCACTCCATTGCTGTATGACCAGTATTTTCGCAAACTTCACATCCCATTGGAGGAGTTGTTACTATATTCACATTCAAGTTGTCCAACTTTTTGGCAAGTGCATCAAATTTAGCGGTCAAAAGCGTCAATCCATCTATGTCTAGTAGTCCTACTACCTTCTTCGTTGTACTTCTATCCTCGTTCCACCAGTAACTACTAGCTTCCATTTCTTCCAATAATCTATAAGCTTCAGAGATTCTTTTCTTTAAAAACGATCTGGTTATAACAACATCTAGTGCACTTCGAGTAGTTGGTGTTGCTCCATCGTAGAATTGTTGCACTAAAGCTGACTTCTCGTATCCATGATGCGGACACTGGCATTGAAGATCTTTGAATCTCTCCCATGCTTCATACAGTGTCTCGTCTTCCTTCATTCGAAAGTTAGAAATTTCTTCCCTCAATCTTGTAGTCTTACTAGGCGAAAAATATTTTTGAAGAAACATGCGACTCAATTCATCCCAGTTGGTGAATGATTTAGCGGGCATAGAGTGTAATCAAAGTTTTGCTCTATCCTGCAATGAAAAAGGAAATAGCCTTAGTTGAATTGCCTTGTCTGAAGCGCCATTTATCTTCAGTGTATCACAAATTTCCAGAAATGTGGCGATGTGAACATTTGGATCTTCATCTAGTTGTCTTGCAAACTGCGATTGTTGCACCATAGAAATCAGAGATGGTTTGATCTCGAAATTGTTGGCTGCTACTGGCTGTAACACCCACTGCCTAATCCAGGAGAACTAGATGGCGGATGCCACATTCGGTGCCGAAACACCGACCTATTCTACTAATTAACTCCAAGATACACATTAGAAGTAGTTATGTTTTCTTAGTGAGGCAAGTAATTAAAATATAAAATATAGATTTTAGGAAAAATCTTACGGAAAATAAAATTTAAGAATAAAATAAAATTTTGCAAGAGCTCCCCTTAAAAGTTAACTTGCCACACAAAGAAAATATGCATACTTCCAGTATAATTTCTCCATACCCCAAACCTCCAATTCAATACAAAATGGCACAAGCACTTCTAAATATGCATCCATTTTACTTAGGTTCTCTCATCAATATTATAATCCATTCATTTCAAGAATATATACATCATTAATTATTCACCACACATAAAATCGAGAATTAATATTTAATCGGCCACCGATTTCATTAAATATAATCTCAATATTTACAACTCCAACATTATTTATAATAAGTCTATATATGTCATAGTCCACATCTCTATACATATCCTACTCAAAAATAAAAAC
>CANUEX010009370.1:0-17383 GCA_948099535.1 Jatropha multifida
TAATATGGGCTTACTATTCCGATAGTCAAATGATAATAGGGATGAGTTGTGATAGTTTAGGCTTACTACGGGCCTCGGGTGCCTTAAGCTTACCTAGGTCCTAGTGCCGGTCCGGCCCACGGTTTTGGGTCGTGACAAAAATTCACCCAACTACTGCGGTGCTGGCGAAGCAAGGGTGGCCGGCTCAGTGAAGGCCACTGTCGTGGTGGCTGGTGACACGCAGAGAATCAGAAAGAGAGGGAGAGAAGGCTGTGTTCGATGGTGAAGGAGAGAAGGAGAGGAAAATAAAAAGAAAAGAGAGAAAAGAAAGAAAGAAAAAGGAAAAAATAAAATAAAGTTAAAATTATTGATAAAAAAATAAATCATCCGACGATGGTTCGTCAGGGTGAAAAATATAGTAACGCACAGTGATTATCGAAAATATCTGACTCGGGTCTAATTTTAATTAATTTGGTCAAATAAAAAAAATTGGTCCAATTTTTATTCGATTAACGGTTACTCGATTAATTTTAGGGCCAATCAAAATAGTTTTCGGTCCCGATAATATTATGCAGCATAATATTATTAGGTAATAATTTAACGATTAAATTTAAATGAAAATTATTTTGAAATAAAGATTTCGGGGTATTACATTGGGTTTCAGAGTTTTTTTTTTATATAAACCACTGATATTCAAATTTTATTATTAGGAACGACATAATTTGGTTCGGGACTTAGTAATAGTTAAGACTTCTCATTTTTTTTTTGTGGATTCATTTAATGGGATCAAACTCGAAAGTTCTTCCCACATGTTTAAATTATATTGCCAACTGAACTATAATTCATAAGTTCAAAATATTTCTTGACCGATTGTCCATTTTTACGATCAATAGTTCCACGTGGAAATGTCAAAGTCGACAAATATATTTAAATGCATTATATGATTCCAAGTAACATTAATATATGATACTCCATCCGTCGAATTTTATTTATTGGTATAATAATTAAATAAGCAATTAAATCACCAAAATTATAATACTCTTTATTTTAATTAAATTACTCTAATTTTAACAATTTGTTTCCATTAATTTGCTCCTAAAATGAAGAGACAATTTTTTTTTTCTTTTTTGAGAAGGATGACATTTAAAATTCAATAGATAAAAAACGAAATAAATGATGAGCATAAATGAATTGATACGATTTCCAATGAACATTAATGCAGTGTACATTTATAGATTTCCAATGAATGAATGATTTCCAATGTATATTAATGAAGTTGTAAGATTTCCAATGAACATTAAAAATGGCATAAAATTGAATTTAGTTTATGAATTTATTTAACAATATTAAAAATTGCAGATTTGATTTTTTGGTTAATTTTTTTAAATTTATTTTTATAAATTAAATTTAACACGATTGACTTTTTATTCTTTTTTTATACACTAAAATCACTTAGATTAATCTTTTTTAACGCTTATGAATATAAATTTAAAATCCATAAAAATATAATTTTTTATAATATAATAAATTTATAAACATGTATTATAATTTTAATTTATTTAACATGAAAAATGTATAAATTTTATAAATGATAACCTAGTAATAGATGTTAATTTTAAAATGTTGAAATTAATATATATTTATAAATTTAAAACCATTCCCCAAGGTAGAGAGAGATGATACAATATATTTTATATATTATTTTTTATTTTATAATTAATTTATTTTTTAATAAATTAGTCAATTCAATCATCACTATAATTTTAATAAATGTCTATATAATAATTTTTATATTTTAAGTATAATGAAAAATTAGAGATTAAATTAACTCAAAATATCAAATATAATTTTTTAATCATTTTAAATAAATTAATGAGTTAAATTAATTTAAAAAGTGAAATCATATCTTTTTAATCATTCTATACAAATTTACGGACGAAATTAACTCAAAAAGTCAAATCTAACCTTTTTATTCCGCTAAACAAATTCGGACTGAATTCAAACTAAAACAATAAAGCTTTATGACAAGAGTGTCGTTTTTCTAACCTTCTAAATTTATTACGCTAAGGGTTTTTTAGAAAATAAAAGCAAATAAATTTTTAATTTATAAATAAATTTTATATTTTGAATTATTTTATACCGAATGGAGTGTTAATTATGGCAAGTCAAATTAATATGCTATACAATTTATTACAAATTTTTTTAATACTTCAAATACTCAATTGAAAATATTTTTACATTTACATATCAAAATAGTAAAAACTAAAAAATTCAGACACTATTATATAATTACCTTAAAAAAATCAATTATTAACCAAAATTGTCAGAGAAGGATCTCAGACATTATTATATTATATGGAAAGAAAGGTGAAGAAGGAAAATAGTAGAAGAAAATAATGAGCTATTATTAAATTATTTTTTTATATGTTATTTTATCCCTTTGTATTTGGACGGAAAAAGAAGAAAAATGGGTAAAAATAAATTATATTCCATATCAAATAATGCAATTTTTGCAATTTATGTATCATTTTCTCTTTAATTTTAAAAATATTCTAACTATGCAGTCCAGGAGAAAATTAATATTATTTTCTTATCATTTCTAAATAAGGGAAAATCCTTACCCTTAGTATTTTTCTCACATATTCTATTTTCAAAAAAGAAAATTTCAATTTCCAAACAAAGTCTTCGAGGAAGCAAAAGTGATTGAAGACATTCCTTTTGTGCTCTTCGAAACGTTCAAAATCTGTTGATATTGCTCGCTATTTGTAGATTTTCAGACAACGGATTATGACATGATTGTTAGTGGAGCTGACTTCACAAACTGACGGACCAAATAAAATTGAGAGGGCACTTTAGCTTTTTTATTAATATTTAATGATTAAAATAATATTTTTAAAAACATTTTAATGTATTTAATTACTTAATTTCAAATTTCAAGGACTAAATAATAATTTATCAACTTTATATTAAATTTATGCAAACATAAAATCTGTAATTTATCATTCGGTTTAAAATTTATATAAACCAAATTCATAATGCTAATTTCATAAAAAATAATTTTGTATCGAATCGTAATAGATATTCAAATCAATTAAATTATATTAATTTCATTCTAATTGAATGTATTTTTATGGTAAATGGATTTATAATTGAATAATATACAATCGAATTAATTCGATTAGGATTTGATTAATTCAACTAAATCAGTTAATTTTAGCTTAAAGGTAAATTAGGTTATTTATATATGATAACCGAATTAAAATTGAAAACAAAATGATTTTCTGTATCAAAATCAATCGGTAATCTAATTTGTAAAATTACTATTTAAGTCCAACTATAATGAATAAGTTTGATTCTGTATTCGATTAGAAACTATGTATTACTCACCCTGGATTAGAAACAATGTATTAAAGCATTATAGTTAATCACTAACCCCATCATCAACCTTACCTCATATCCTTTACAAAAAAAGAACAAGAAAAAAAAAAAATTGACCTAATGTCAAAGTTACGAAGTCCATAATCCCTTGTCCTTCCAAAATTTACTCACGCAAATCACGAATCTCGCCACTTAATATTGAGAAGTAGAAGAGCAAAGAGAGAAATTGCAAGGGAGTTAAAAACTAATAAAGGCGGTATTTCATAACAGTTTTTTAAGTGGTATTTAACATTTTGACTAGATAAAAGATGTATTCAGCTGCAACTTTTTAAATAGAGTTTAGTTAAAAGGCCAAACGGTAATAAAAAATTATTTATTAATATAACGTTTTGATTAACTTTTAAAAATTAGACTGATATTGTGTAAAAACTTAATTCATTTGACGTTTTAACTTTTAATTTTTAATATTTTATGAAAATAAAGTTACTAGAACAGTTAATAACTGCAATTTTGCCGAACAAATCATTTTGTCTTAAAATTATATATTAGGTCGGTTTAAGTAGTTTTGGCTCTATAATCATAAACCAACTTCCCATTATAATCTACTTGCCCGACTGTTGCTGAACAATTTTTGGATATTAAACGAACTTCTCCATAAGGTAATTTTAATGTGGCCTATTTCCCTTTTTTGCAATCAATTTCGCTACAGCACTTGCAGATGACCAAGATATCGGCGAATACCACATTTGATCAAGAAAAGAGTACCTATAATCACATGAAAATCAGTTGCTAAGACCTAAATCCCTAAAGGGGATCAAATGCCGTAGATCTCTACCGTAGGCACCAAAGAAGAATGAAAAGAAGCAAAAAGGAAATGGTTATTGTTGTCTTCGGTAGTGATACCGCTGTTAAAGAAGAAGATCTTGTCAAGTGCAGTGGATCTATTATGGATATTAACTGACAGTTTGGCCGAGTGGTCTAAGGCGCCAGATTTAGGCTCTGGTCCGAAAGGGCGTGGGTTCAAATCCCACAGCTGTCATGTAGTAATTTACCTTTTAAAAGAAAATTCTAAATTGTCAATTCTTTGAAACTTCATTTTTAATCAATTTAATTTGATTTTGAGCTAAGTTTATTGGGTTGATTCGGATTTGAAAGAAATTCGTACACTGTTCAAATTTGACCAAAATTAATTGATTTTGATATGATTTTCAATTAAAAAATCAATTTATTCACCTTAATTTAGGTTGTAAATATGATTCATAGCTAGATTCCTTAAATTATCACAAGTAATCACCAAATGTATCACCAAGCTTACCTAATACCAAATATACCAAATTATACTCCTTTGTCAACAGTGATGACCACCACGACGTACCAAATTTAAAATTGAAATATGGTTTAAAATCGAATGATTATGGTTTCAATTTTAATTTTTTAACGGTTCTAAATTGACGGTTTCGATCGGTTTTCTGATTAATTATTCAACGAACTGCATAATTATAAAATCAAAATTTTGAAAACATTTTCTTTTTTGAAAATTTAAAATTAAAAAATGTATGGAATAAGTTTTAGAAAAAAACTTAAAGAAATATTAAAAAAAGGCCTTAACTTAATTTATTTATTTTTTTAAAAAATCTTGAATTATTTTATTTTTTTGAAAAAGTTTAAACTTAACTTTTTTTTTAAATAAAAAAGATATTTATAATAAATAAAAAAATCAATTTTATATAAATATTCTTAAAACTAGCCGTTATAAAATTATTATAAAGATTAATTTAAAAATTCCAAAAAAAATATTTGAAAAAAATAAAAAAAAGTTAATGAAATTAGTTGGAACTGTCTGAATCGCGATTTTTAACAGATTAAAAACCGTTGCTTCTAACCGGTTTTTAGAACTGCTAATTCACAGTTCCAAAAAATGGTGAAATCAGATGTAGAACGCAGGCCACCAGTTTCAATTCTGATTTAGGTGGATTCCAATTTTTACTGGTTTGAATTTTAATTCCAATCAATTCCTAACCTGAAAATTCGATTCCAAAAACCGTAATATGGCTACCCCTGTTTCCAACAAATACTTACACCATAACACGAATCTCGCCACATCACACCACACCAAGACAATAAAAGAGCAGAGCGAACAAATTGCGAGGGAGATAAAAAATCCACAAAAACCGGGCAAAAGCGCAAATGTCAAATATTAAGGCCTACAAAAATAAAGTTTTATCAAATCAAAATCAATCCATCCTGCTTGTCTCGATGTCAGAGCTCTGAAATTCAAAAAAAAAGAAAAAAAAACACAACAAAAGCTCTCATTCCTCTGCCTTCTTCGTCCCTAGCTCTTCATTTCCTCCTAATGAAACCCTAAATCCTCTTCATATTACAGATCTTCTCTCTGTAGTCGTTTCATTGCTTCTCTTCTTCGTTAGATTTGAGCAAAAATGGTGGTTCAGTCTTTACGTTGTGTAGATAACAGTGAAAATAGTAGTCCAAAAGGGAAAATAGAGGCTGCAGTAGTGTCTACACGAAGAAGAGTGAGTGCGAGAATACAGTCAACGAAACTGAGAGCTGAGAAGGAGAAATTGGTGAGGAAAAGAGTGGAGTTGTTAGATCAGAATGAGGGTAGTGGTGATAGTAAGAAGAGGACTAATGTGTATACTAGAAGAAGAGTAAATGTTGAGAATGTGACTGAGGAGGTTGTACTTGAGAAGACAGTCAATGGAGTGGTAAAGCCTGCTGGCGAAGTCGTTAATTTGAGTAATGGAGGGCAAAATGGGGTTGTTGGTGGTAGTGAGGGTGTTACTAGTGGTGTCAGTTGTGTTACAGAGAAAAGTGTACATGCTAGGGTTAAGGAGACTTTGAGGTTGTTTAACAAGCATTATCTCCATTTTGTTCAGGTTTGTTTCTTATGTGCAGAAGTCATCTGTTGCAATTGGATTTTTTTTTTCTTTCAATAATTTGATCATCTCTTCGTAGAGCCTGGACGGGTTTGACGCTTGTGGGTTTAATAATATTTTCTTCTTGTTCTATTTTCTGACTTATATACTTGGCAGAATCCCTTCCTTGTGCAAGATTTTGTTTTTGTTTTTATTTTTATTTTTATTTTTATTTTTTGACGTTCTTTTTGTTGAATAGGAAGAGGAGACGAGGTGCCAAAAAGAAGAGGTTGATAAAAAAAAGGCCGCCAAAAGTAAAAAATCGAAGGTTAGAATTTGGTTTGCCGTTGTGGTTAAATTTGTTTTCTTATTCGTTAGCGTTACTTTTGTTTTATTTTCAAATCTTTGGTGGATATTTATGCCTTCTCTCTTTGTAATTTAAGCGGTACAAATTATTATTGGTTAATCTGCAATCTGTCAAGTGATAATATGAAGAGCTGCATTAAGATCTGATTTGAGTGTCGTAAAATGATGTTAAAATTTTTTATTTTTGTTCTAACAAAGTGTAGAACAATGGTGAGACCAATGATCTTATATAGAAGTAAATTTTAGGCTACTAAAATCTAACATATTCACAAGGTGAATGTTGGAAAAATGTAGATATTAAGATGGATGTGATTATACAAGATTGGATAAGATTAGAAATGATCGGATTCTACAAATTAAAGCCACAACTAATACACCTTGGGATAAAATAAGATGAGAGCATCTGAGGTGGTTTGATCATGTTCTACATAGACCTCCATGTGTCCCAGCTCATAAGTGCGCTACTTTGATAATGGAAGATGTTAAAAGGGAAGAGTAGACCTAAAATCACGTGAGGGGAAGTTGTCTCAAAAGATCTACTACTTCTTGATATTAGTATGGACTTAGTTATGAACAGAGTGGAATGGAAATCATGGATTCACTTGGCTGACCCCAACTACTTTGGGATTAAGGCTTAGTTGCTGTTATTCTTTTTGTTTCTGGATGAAATTTTTCCTATTGACTGAAGAAATCTAATGAGAAAAAGATGTTTGTGTTGTATCCATATCTTGATTTTATTATTGTGATATATCCAATCCTAGAATGGAAAGGAGAACCAAGTTCTAGCCATATGTATGAGCATTTTGATTTGGCTAGGTGCATGTTACAGCCCTCGAGATCTGCTTATTTGACTTGGATACCTAATGAAGTTTGAAATGGATTTTTGTGCTGGTACACTGATTTTTTTTTTCCAATTTTAAATTTTTGACTCAATTATGTAATGTTAATCAAATGTGGTTGTGCTACAGCAAGTATTATGGCAACTTGAACGTTGATATGTTTTCTTGAGCCATTTTTCTTTCTGTATTAAGCTGGTTTATAAATTTTTGCAGAAAGGAAATGCAACTAAAGTTGATGCTAAGAAAAAGGCCAAGCGTCCTGATTTGAAGGCAATATCCAAGGTAAGCGAAGATTCATTATTTCAAATCTTAGCCATTTCTATAATGTTGTAGAAGGTCAAACTTTCATTAATAATTCAATATGGTTCTGTTGTTTCTGACTACTTGTCTAAGTTTGACATGAATTGAAATATCTTGATGGTTCCTCCCTCTTGTGTTTACATATAACATCATAGGTTGCTGTTGACAGTGTTTCTCTTTTCAAAGTTTCTAATTCTAATGATTATTCCTGATATTGGCTTCTATTATCCATCACACTTGGATGGAGCCTCTTTCATTATGAGCTACTTATCATCAGACTATCAATTTTGGTCTGACAATTATCTTCGGAGTTTGGATGTCAGTTAAAGATGCAGTGATTATAATTAGATTGAGCTTTTAGGTTGAGTGTTATTCTAATATGATATTAGAGTCTCCTTGATTTGAAAATCTAGAGTTCAGAATCTGGGTCAACCTCATCTGCATGATCTAAATTTTTCATGAGCTAGAGGTAGGATTGTATTTCTCCTGACATTCAAGTTCAGTTGTTTCTTTCTTGGGCTGTGTGCTAAAGATACAAAAACTTAATTCTTGAGTTCGGCTTTAAGCTTGAACTTTTCAGTTAAATGTTATATATAGTAATGGTGTTATTTTTTTTTTCTTTGTTCAATCACCGATTAATTTACCATCTTTAAGGAAAAAAGTTTGTTTATATTAGTGTTTTTAAGTTTGTAATTGTGAAATAACTTCTTTTTCCCATCTCAAATGAAAATTTGTGCAGATGCTCGAGACTAGTGCTATTATGTACCCTGAGAAAAAAATTGGTGATCTTGAAGGTTTGATGCTTTTATTACTATTCTTCTTTTCGTCATTTGCTATTTTATACTTTTTTTTTGCTTGAACTTGTTAGGTCTTAGTGTGTATTGTTAAGTTTGATAAATATTGATTCTCAATATCTATCTTTCATGTTTGTAAGTTGTGATTTGTGGGTTTCAATGACAGGTATCAATGTTGGACACCAGTTCTATTCAAGGGCTGAAATGGTTGCTGTTGGTTTCCATAGCCATTGGCTGAATGGAATTGATTATATGGGCATGTCATACAGCAAGGTGGCTATCTTTTTACTGTTATTATAATCATCATTTTAGTCATTGTTATCTTTTTCCATCACGAAACCTCAAACTGAAAGATATTGGCAGTTGATGCATTTGTTGATTGACACGTTTTTTATGGTTAATAATGACAGTGACTTTTGGAATTCATTCTCTTTTCACTATCTCACAAATCATTCTATAGATGCATTTAATTTTGTTAGGGTCTATGGATTGGGGTGATCCATATATACATATTGTGCTTTCATTCACTTTGCCTATCGTAATTGTAGTATGTCTGGATTCATATTACATGTTAGAAGATTGTCATATGCTAGATTGAGTTAGGACTTACATGATGTATTATTTGGATGTGTTATGCCTGTTCATTGTGATGTATTGTGTTATGTTTCGTGTAAGGATGAACAGGGAAATCTTCTTCAATGGCTGAAGCCTTTGCCTTTTTGTGATTTTTGCCTCCCCTATCGTGACTGGAAATAAGAGCTTGTTGGAGGAAGCTCTATAAACCTCAACACTCCTTAGAGGAGAGAGTCTTGGATCTTGTAATATTAGAAATAATAATAATCTGCTTCTCCCTTTATTGATTAATCATGGCCCCTTTTATATGAGAGACTTGCACTTATTAAAGAGTCCTAATATAATTAGGAGTTCCTACTAAGTAAGACTTAGGAAATAGGAATTTTACTTGAGCTAAAACAGGAACAAATTACTGACTGCAAAAAAAAAAGCTAAAATGCTAATAAGGAAGAAATTGCTAATTCCAGAATCAGCAACATGTGGCCTACGATGCTGGTAACTCTTGCCTACAAATGCATCCGTAACATATGGCTTCTTTGTGGTTTATCTATGTTTTGGGATTAGGTTCTTGTTTGATATTGCTGTCTCCGTGAAAGGGTCACTCTTAAGATGCAATCCTTTTGAATTGCCTCGCTGGACGTTTACCTATTATCAATTGTGCTTTCTTGCAAGAGAATCTAGTCACTTGTGTCCTTTACAGTTTACACTAGCTTGATTATTGCCTTGCAAATGAAAGTGTCCAAATTTAGCAACTCTAGATCTAGCATAATGTTTATTTACGTATTTAATACATGTTTGAACGAGAAGTAGACAGAAAAAGTTCTCTAAATTCCTTTGAATGAACAACATGAACTCACAATCTAAATTACATCCCAGTTTGGAGGATGTACAATGCATGCCAATGCATTAGTAGACTTGAGCAAGTAAAAAGGCTTGCATTTGAAGTTAAAATTCTGAAGGAAATGCTCTAGTTAGGCATGCCATTATGGCAAGATTATGCATTCCCTTCAAATGGCGTACAATGGAGATGGAGGGTGTTTTTGCCTTGGTCTTGGTACTGCCTTAGGTTAAAATTGGTAAAATGCTAAGGTGGGGACCATTGTCACTGACATGGACTTTTGGGATTTTATTTTAGGTTTCTCTCTCTTTTAATTTCCCATTATTGAGATGGCAAGATGGTTCTGTCAGACTTGATATTCTTTTTAATAGCTTTTGCTTGCTTTTATTGGGTTTTTGATCCCCATTGTGTGCCTAGTTTTGGAGTTTTTCCTATTCCTCCATCCTCCCTCTCTCTCTCTCTCTCTCTGCGTGCACATGTGCACCCCATTTATGAAAAAAGAGCTATGGAGGGAGCATAATTTCTTTTTCTTTCTTTCTTTCTTTTTTTTTTTTCATATGGTGTTAATTTTCAATTGTAGTTTTGTTATTCTTGTATTTCAATAATTGATCTTTACTATGGAGGGTCTCATTTGGTCGAGTTTACTCTTGAGGCAACTCATGAGCCTATTCTTTAGAGATGTGCTTGCACATTGGCATATTTGTTACAATCATTTCCATTTGGACTCTTGAGGCAACTCATGGGCTTATTCTTCAGAGATGTGCTTGCATATTGGCATATTTGTTACAATCATTTCCATTTGGAGTGCAGGAGTATGCTGATTATATATTCCCTCTCGCCATAG
The DNA here is from genome assembly GCA_948099535.1 of Jatropha multifida. Lineage (NCBI taxonomy): Eukaryota > Viridiplantae > Streptophyta > Magnoliopsida > Malpighiales > Euphorbiaceae > Jatropha > Jatropha multifida. The sequence goes on from CANUEX010009370.1 coordinate 10,785, forward strand.
CCATTGTCTTGTCAGGAATGTATGAGGATGATTTGGATAATGCCGAGGATGTTATTTATACCGGTCAAGGTGGGCATGATTTAACCGGAAATAAACGCCAAATACGTGACCAAGTTATGGAGCGTGGTAATTTAGCACTCAAGGTGTGTAATTTAAGTCCAAAAGAATCCTTATTTTATGTGTATTTGTTATAGAATCTCATGCATGGTGTGGGATTTCATTGGAGTGAGGTCCATATAGGCTCGGCCTGGGCTAGAATTTTTTGAACGCTAGTCACATAACATTCATATACTTTATTTTAGATTATTCTCAAGGCCTTTTCTAAATCTGTTATATATTAATGTTTACATGTGCTTGTTAATCAATTTGTGTACAAGTCTAGATGGCTAAACAGTATGGATGCTAAAAATATCAAGCTTTATATGATTATTAGACAATTAGGTTTTGTTTTCTTTTTATACTTGGGTGCATTCATGTAGTGGTTGTGCTAGTGCATTGACTTTGGAGCGTGGTTTTGTACGAATTTAAGGGCAGTGCTTTTTTTTTTGCCAATGCAATCATGAATCTTCAGTGTTAAGAATCTCATATCGGTTAAATAATAAATCCATAATGGGCATGTGAGGGTGATAAGTTAACTAGCTAATTTGTTACTATTAATATTTTAGCATTGGTTGGCCGAAGTCTAAGTAAGTTCATATCATCTATTTTTGCATCATGGCTTCTTACCTCTAACCCAATTTATCTCTATCCTTTTCATTTCTAATATTCAGTCTAAGACACTAGGGACTTGGTTGCTGTTCCAAAACAAAGAGTCCTTGCAAGAAAGTAGATGTTCAAAATAGTATCATAATAAAACCAGAAAAGGTCTTGCCCATTGTACTGAATTCTGAATACTGTGAATTATCTTGAGGGACAAGGGGCATTTCGTTCAAATTTCTATCCGTTTCTTTTCTTTTCTTTTCTTTTTTGAGAACTTTTTTCTGTTTCGGTTAACTTTTAACTAAGTAAACTATTTTGAGGAGAATTACAGTAAGGATTTCCATTTGTCCTGTCCAATAAAATATACCTTTATAAGCCCACGGCTCATCCTGAATTATGCTGCTCTAACTGTTGAATAAGATACATGTGTATATACACACATGCGCGCGTACAACCCCCCTCTACCATTGTTTTATTTTTATAAACTTTGAGTAGTTAAAATCTTTTATAGCAGCTTCATAAGTGAAAAATGGACCCTCTGCTGTGGCACAAGTTTTTTGAAGTGCTTACATGGATAACTGGTTTTTCACTTTATGAATTAACATAGCAATAGGGTTTCAGATAAGTAATCCATCTCAATCCTCTCCTCATAGCTGTTAGTCTTTGCATTTCAAGACCATCTTATCTGGAAAATCTAAACCTAAACTTCAGAAATGGCCTTTAAATCTCAATCCTGAGCATTCTGCATAAAACATTTTCCAAGCCACTTCTTCTGTGTGACTGAAGACAGATTTCAAAATGGCATCTTTGGTCAACCAACAAGAAAAGGTCAGGAAATCAGCCTTTTACTGGAGACGTGCTACAATTGTTGCAAGACCAAAAAAATTTTGATTCATCACTACAGCTTCGTTGTAATCGCTTAGTGACATTTTACTTTTACATGCCATTGCAGAATTGTGTAGAGCAAGGTGTTCCTGTGCGAGTTATCCGAGGTCATGAATCTGCCAGCAGCTACAGTGGAAAGGTTTACACATATGATGGTCTTTACAAGGTAAAATTCTCAAACAAACGTTAGGGTTTGTGACTTTGTGTAGTTTGGATTATTGCGAACTTTGTTTTTTCAGTATGAATATGCCATCCTCCGTGGACATGGAGCTAGGTACCTGATAAATGAACCATAGATTTGTATTATTTTTTCCCTTTCCTAAGTGTGCTTGTGCTAATAAGTTGAACTCTAGAAGTCATCTGGTCTTTGAAGTATGAATTTGTCATGTAATTGGGTCAAAAAGCAGGATGTTGTTGCTGAAATTTTTCCTCTCTTAATCTCAATTACTTGCTTTAGATTTCTGTGGTTTTGTCAATTAATTTCTTAGTTGTATAAAAGCTTTAAAGCTAGACGGTTCAGTTTTCTGTGTCAGAATATTAGTTTTTTGTTTTTTTTTCCCTTCAGCTTTATGCTGCACGCAGAATGGTTGTTGAGATTTGACTTTCAAAGGCCACAACAAAGTCTAATGATCAGACGACTGATAAAAGGCTTTTCCCACAATTGAACTTGGACTACATCTTAACAGCCAGATTTTCTTATGATGGTTTTTCTCTGCCTTATTCAACTTGGCAGTTTTTGGCCCATTTATATCCGCTTTGCTGGATGAAGTAGGCTGAAAGGGCAATTGAAAGTACCTCATTACCTCTGTTAATGAATATGTTGCTGTCTCTATATTCCTTTTGGGTTTATTATAAATATATTTTTTTTAACTTTGTCAAGCTTGATAGAGGGTCCTATGAATAAAGTTTTTAATACATATTTCTTCATTCTGTTATTTTCTAGGCAAACATTTCCCTTTTTCATATTATGTATATCTTTTCCTCTGAGGGCAGTTATGAAGTCTATTATATGCTAATAGCAACATTTCTCAGGTTGTTCAATATTGGGCAGAGAAAGGCATATCTGGTTTTACTGTCTTTAAGTATCGACTGAGACGGTTTGAAGGACAGCCAATATTGACCACTAACCAGGTTTATTTATTTTTATATAATTCAAATGCAGCCACAATACTTTGTTTTTTGCGTGACATTTGGCGGAAAAAATTGGAGAAAACCATTTTGAAAAGTGAAAATTGCCTATAAGCTGCCAAAGTCCTTTGTTTCCTAATGGGTACTTAAGTTGCCATGCTTGATGCTTCCTAGGCAAAGTAAAGAGCTAGTTCAAAATTCAAAAATCTTGTGAACCAAAATGAGTGACCAATGCGTAAATCATCTTCCGGCACCATCAAATTGCAGTTTTTTTTCAGAATAAGCTTTAAAACATCGTATGTGCCTCATGATTGACCAGACATTAAACAATAGCAAGTCTTGAAAGCAATAGAACCAAATGCAAAATTACATAATTAATCTGCTAGAGGGTGGTTTTGGTGTAACCATAATGTTATTCATTTGTAATATGGAGGCTTTTGGTTCAAGACAAAGAAACAGCCTTTGCGAAAACAAGGAGAAGGATGTATACATTAACCCTTTCTAGAGCATCTAAATGTGGGATGCTTCATGTATTGAATCTTAGGGAAAAAAAAAAAAACTACTAATGTATCTAATGTATAGAAGTCCCCAGATGTATAAACTTATTTAGAAAATTAGAGAAATTTTATTTGATGCCTTTTTCTTTCCCATTCTTGATTATAAGTTTCATATTTTGTATCATGTCTTTCAACTCTCCTTAGATATGACATTTGTTCATTCTCATGACAGGTCCAGTTCATTTATGGGCGGGTTCCCCAATCAATTTCAGAAATTAGAGGGTATAATTAGTGCACTTTGTTATAAAATTAAAGCTCACCTATTTGGCATTCTCATTTCAAAATTTATTTTAAGGTTTTGCCTTTTCTTTGGCTAAGGTTGGTTTGTGCGGATATTAGTGGCGGTCAGGAGGATGTTCCTATTCCGGCTACAAATTTGGTTGATGATCTGCCTGTGCCACCAACAGGCATGTTAAGCTTTAGCCTTTGATAATTTGGTGATGGCTATTTTGGCTAAATATATAACATGCCCAATTAAGAGATTAACCAATGTTTGCTTGCCTTATTTTTTGGTGTTTTAACTTACATAATCACTTATTAATTCTTTATTAGTATCATGGACTCTAAAGAATGGATTATGACAAAACAAAATGATAAACTTAGTGTTCCTTGATTGTTTTTTGATATTTTATTCTTGCCCCCTTTAAGCTTGACAACATATAAGAAATGATGTTGCTCATGTATGAATTATTTTGAGGCTAGTTGGTGCTTGGTTTGTCACTTCATAGGCAAGTTCGTTTTTTCATCTTTGGTGATCTTGCTTTTAGGAAAATGGTAATATAGCACAATTTTGTAAACATATTATTTCTTTGTTTATAATCATTATGTCTTTTGTATTTGAACTAATTCGTTGGCATTTTTGTTTTTGCCCCTTTCCACTGTGTTGTCTGTATTATTATTACATATCTTGTGATGCTATTAAAAGGCCTAAATGTAAAATTTGTTTGCTTTCTCATTGAAACCTTGAATGCTTCAGGTTTCACTTACCGCAAGTCGCTTCAAGTTTCCAAGAACATTACGCTCCCAGCCAGTGCTATTGGGTGTGATTGTAAAGGAGGCTGTGTGGATCCTCGGACATGCGCTTGTGCTAAGCTTAATGGCTCTGATTTTCCTTATGTGCATAGAGATGGTGGCAGGTTTGTGCAGTGCAATATATTTGGAAATTTTTTAAATTTGAATATAACAATAATAACAAGGAGAACAACTACATCTTAATCCTAACCTAGTTGGGGTTGTCCATATGAATCCTTTGTTTCTTTACTGTTTGTTCATAACTAATGCTAAGAAAATGTAGGTCTTTCAAGACATCTTTCCTTCATGTGGTTCTAAGTTTCTCTTTTCCTTTCTTAACACCCTCTACCTTTGATGTATCCCATCGTTATAGTCTACAAAAGGTTTACATATGGAAAAAGGATGTCTCTCATACCCTACTCCGGGACACTACAGGATCATGCACAAAAAAATAGGAACACAACCGGTCACTAGTTATTTTAGTTTCATTTGTTAAGCATTTTTGTTTTAATTCCTTAGTTGTAGGAGGGTGTTCCTCCACCTTCCCATTTTCCCTAAATTATAGGAGGTTGTTAATCTCCACTCCTGTATATAATCAGTTGTTTAATTCAATAATGGCACACAAAATTTCCTACGAGTTGAGTACTTTCTTACTCAAGAAATTTGAGTTCTCTCTATAATTGAATTCAACCGTCATCATAGGTAGGGAAAGCAAAAACTCCACGACACATTCTCCTCCTCCGTCACCATCACTTCAATCCTTCCTCCACTAGTACCTAACACTTCACCCTTTAGAACCATAATTCGATCCTATGCTAAGGACCATAACACGTGTTTATGAGCTGAGGCGTTTATGGGCGTCTATGTAGAATGTTATCACAACATCTCAAATATCTCTTGATTTATCCCCAATTTGTGTTACTTTAATCTTTTAATGGATATAGTCATTTTTAATATTGTACAATCTTGTATGACCAGATATCCATCTTAACAATCCAAGCATTCATCTTGTGAATTTGTTGGACTTTTGGGTACAACATTCAACTTATATAACATCATAGGTCTTATTGTTGTTCTATAGAACTTACTTTTCACTTTGTTAGATATATTTGTACTTTTTGAAAGGAGAGTATTTTATTTCTCTATATTGTGTTGTGTTGATTTTATGTGTAATGTGAGAGCTTTTATTGCTTCTTTCTTAACAAATGAGATACAATTCACTCTTATTTATAGATGTAGGCTATTTCCAAAATACCTAAGCTACCCTTTACACTTAACTATACTACTCATACATACAGTAATATATCACAACACCCCCCCTCAAGTTGGTGCATAGATATTGAGCATGCCCAACTTGCATATTAAGTTATGAAAGATTTTGCTACTTAATCCTTTAGTGAAGACATCCGCCAGTTGATCATCTGAAGTTACATGAGAAAGTTTCAAGAAACTTTGATTGATCTTCTCCTTTATGAAGTGTATCGATTTCTATGTGTTTTGTTCTGTCACGCTGAACCGGATTTTGAGCAATACTAATAGCTGCCTTGTTGTCACAGAATAAAATTGAAGCTCCAAACTCTGAAAGCTTCAATTCTTCCAATAGCTTTTTCACCCACAACATTTCACAAACTCTTAAGGCCATGGCTTTATACTCAGCTTTTGCACTTGAACGAGCTACTACACTCTGCTTTTTACTCCTCCAAGTAACCAAATTTCCTCCAACAAAGGTACAACAACCTGAAGTCGATTTTCTGTCATTTGGAGATCCAGCCCAATCTGCATCAGTATATACCTCAGTTTTTAGGTGGCCATGCTTAGAAAAAAGTATGCCCCTTCCAGGAGCAGACTTCAGATACCTCAACATACGAAAAACAACTTCAAGATGAGAGTCACGAGAGTCATGCATATACTGACTCACAAGGCTAACAGCATATGCGATATCAGGTCTTGTGTGTGAGAGATAAATTAATCTACCGACCAACCTTTGATATTGGCCTAGATCAACTATCTTCCCAACTCCTGCCTGCAATTTGAGATTGGCCTCAATTGGAGAATCAGATGACTTACATCCCAACATACCTGTTTCTTCTAAAAGGTCTAGGACGTATTTCCTTTGTGAAATGAAGATCCCTCTATTAGATCTAGTAACTTCAATACCGAGGAAGTATCTCAGACTTCTAAGATCCTTAATCTCAAACTCTTGAGCTAGTAGTTTCTTCAAGCGAGCAACTTCTATTTCATCATCTCCAGTTACCACCATATCATCAACATAGACAACTAGTAACGTGATCTTACCCTTGCGGTGTCTAATAAACAAAG
>CANUEX010009400.1:0-24866 GCA_948099535.1 Jatropha multifida
TGAGTTAGACTATTTAAATTCGGTTTTCGATTCGGTTCGCGGCATAAAATATTATTTTTGGCCAATTTTCATTGGTGAAAATTTACAATTAAATTTTAAATAAAAATTCTTTTGAAAATAAATTAATGGGTTATTTCAATAATTAAATAACGTAAATAAAAATTATGAGAATATGGAGTTATCTATAATATTAGGAACAAAGATTATCTTTTAAACATACGTCAAATATATTCCTTCCATTTTATCAATTATCTTTTTTATATTTTTAAAATTTTTATTTCGATAAAACTATAAATAATATAGTAAAAAGAATTACAATGTTCCGTATGTCTATTAATATGAGTTGTACTTGTGATTATTCCTTGTGGAATAACTTGATTTAATTTTTTCCTAATAAGTTCCATTTTATAGTGTTAATTGCTAAAATTTGTGCTTGTAATTTTCCTTTATGAATATTTTAATTTAATAAGTTTTTAACATGTTTTATCTTATTTTTTTTATGAAATTGATTTTAATAGCACTTCTATAATATTTATATATAAAAAATTAAACTACGAAATATACATGTTTCTATGCAAGTTCATAAACAAAACTTTATATATATATGTATATACATCAACCACTCGGTCATCTCCCAAAGACAATTTCTAGTAAATAACGTTTATTTTACTATTTTTTTTCTAATGCTAAATAGAATAGAATATGACCATAAGATCGTATATCATCACTATAATATAGAAACATATTTAGTTTATCGAAGTAAAAATTAGTAATTTTCCTAATCGAATATTTCATTTATAATATAAGAGATAGAAAAATTGCCATAAAAAGTGATTATATTTTGCGAAAACGACAACAATGTACACTAAATAGAATACACAAAGCCATTTTTATTATCGCATAAATAAGAAACACAGTGGCCATTACATGACAGAAACACAAAGAACCTGAAAACAAAACAAAAGCATTAAATCTATTACTTAAACGGGAATTGAATTAGTGACTGATGGATAAACGACAGTAGCTGGATGAGCCATGATCCTGCGACCTTTCCTATGTTTAAAGAGGTAAACAAAAGCTCCCACCGGCCACTCTACCACCGCCGCCACGGCGAACGCCAAGAACCCAAGAGTTGGACCAACCACCTTGCATCGGCAAGGGTTGCTAGTGTTACCACATTGGACGCATATTGGAATTCCAGCCATACTTGATCAAATAAATGTGCAGGACACAAAAACAATACCGAGTAGTATGAGAGATTAGAAGTCACAAGGATTGAAATACAAGGGAAATTAAGTAGACGACTTGTAGAACGGAATTGAGGAGCTTAAGTAAAGGCAACGTGAGATGTGTGAGGGATGTAAGAGGTTTGCAGTTTTTATAGCGATGAAGAAGAAGAAGAAGAACAGAAGAGAAGCTGATAAGAGTGACTAGTTGATTTGGGTCGGTGACAATGACACGTGGCAACGCCTAAAGTTGTAAGTAGCCGTACGTGGCGTGCTATTTTCCTCCATTGGGAATACATCATTCTAGCTACATGTGTCAAAATTTAATATGCAAAGTTATAATTTTTATTACTTCAATTTATAAAACTATCCATATTAAAAATTTCAATTTTAACTTATAAAATTATTTTATTTATCATGAAATCTTCATCTTTTTAAATTTTAAAAATTTTATATTTTAAATGGGTGTACAAATCTCGTTTTTATTATTTTTAAATCTCTCGCCCCGAGTTTACTGTAGATTCACCAAAATTCCTCCATGATAATTAAAGATTAATATTTTTTAAAATTAAATCGAATTTTAAGAGCAGATTTAGACGAAGATGAAGAATACATAAATAAAATTTTTAAATAATGATAATTTTAAAGTTCAAATCTAAACTTACGGGTAAAATTTATTTTAATATGCATTATTTATTGAATTAAGGGGTAAACAAATTGATTTCAAATAATTTTCTTATTTTATTATTTGATTTATAAATTTTGAAAAATTTATGAAAGTAATAAATAATAAGAATGATAATAGGCCATTATATTTGACTGTTTATATTTTAAAATTAACGTTAAATCCAAATGCTATATGGGTCATTTCAATTTGATTGGGCCTCCTCTAAAATTCATTTTAGGTGCAATCCCATAACTGAGTTCATCTAAAACAAAATATATAGAGCAGTCCACGCTGTCTCACTAGCTAACGGCCAACGGTTAACAAAGGCAAGTCCAAACCAGAAGCGGTTGCCGAAAGAGGGCCAAACCGCAAAAAATAAAACCACTCCTTTCTTATATCCAGTCCCTCTGTTTTCTCACTTGGTAATCTCTTCCTGTTTCAATTTATATTATCTTCAGACCAGTAATATCAATGCAGTCTTATATATCAGATGAAACCGGAATGCATGTACTCTGTTCTTCTTCTTAATTTTTTTAACCACTTTTAATCTGGTTCATTTGTTGAGTTAGTTTGTTTGGGCGTGTACTACATTGGGTTATTCTATTTGTTACATTTGTATTGAGGGTTTCTTCTTGTTGGTGGCTTATAATAAAGTTATTTGTTGCTGGTTCACTAAAAGTTTGATAAAAGTTCTCAAAGAATTCCAAAAGTTTTTTTCTTTATTGGATTAATTGGTTTTCAAACCAGTTGTTATAATCATGGTTTTTGTATATGAATATGTCTCTGTTTGAGGAGAATCCTTGTGGTGTATTTTATCTTGAAGTTTTGATATTTATGGGTTTTCATTTTGACAAATTGCTATTTAAGATTTTTGGAGATTAGTGCATAAGATATTGAGGTTTCTGTATGGTGATGTTTCAGATTGATGAACAATCCAGAACACGCCCTCTCTGGCTCATTCGCAGATTAAGTTTAACCCCAGCGGTTAGTAAGTTTCTTTTCCTTCATCCTCTAGGCAATCATCCGGACTAAGCATTTTTGTTACTGTTTTTTAAATGCATTTTACATGTTCGTTAAAATGCTTCGGACGAATGCATTCTTTTTTAACCATTTGTGTAGGTAGTGATATCTGGTTCCTTGTGTTAAACTTTTTAAAAACAAATGTTTGTTTATTTCCCCTTTTCAATTTGGATCTCTTTAATGATTATTTCCCTTTTTGCTTGAGTTATATCTTGGGTTGGAGAAGTAGAAATGCATTCTAAATGTTCGATAAAATGCTTCAAAGGGATTTAATAGCACGTACAGAATGTACACCTTGCAGGTGTAAAGGTGGATTTGTTGCATTTGTAAATCAAATGGAGGAGCAAGCTTTTTTTGATAAAATGATTAGCCACCTACGCAGCACTTGCAAGTAATTGTTATTTTACCTTTCACTTTTATGCAAATTGTTACTCATCTTGTTTGCATGATAAAATATCTTCATGGCGACAGCTGATCTCACTTTCTTTATCTATGTAATGCATTTTAAGTACTGAAAGTGCATTGTTATTTTTCGGTCTGTCTAATATGAAATGCAAGGTATTACACTGGGTATCCAAAAGATCTTGGGCCATCAAAGGTTGTTCATTTTAAGTCAGAGCGTGAATTTGTCCAGCTTCTTCATCAGGGCCGTCCTATTGTTGTTGCTTTTACCATTAGGTAATAGGAATTGAATGCCAAATCCTTCCTCTGTTGTATTCAATCAATGTAAAATAATAGCTCTAGAATGTTTGAGTATTGTTTTTGTGTAATGCAGAGGTAATTATACAAAACGTCTTGACAGAGTACTTGAGGAAGCCGCTTCTGAATTTTATCCACATGTAAAATTTGTGCGTGTAAGTTGTTTCATCTAATTGAATTATTCTTGATGGTGTAATAAAAATTATATGCAGCACCAAAATGATACAGGTTATCAAACAATTGTTCTATATTTTTGGAAATTACCTTGTTTGTAGTTGAACCATCTTTTTCATACATATTTGCAAGGTTTAGACTCCTCTGCAACATTTCTTTTGGATTAATTGGTGGTTCTTATAGAACATTGTGCTTCAGCACTCTTAATCTTTTGTTAATCAAGATTTTTTATGTTTTGTTTTTCCAGGTTGAATGTCCAAAATATCCTGGGTTCTGTATAACACGACAGAGGAAGGAATATCCATTTGTTGAAATATTCCATAGTCCTGAACAAGTATGAAGGTTTTTAGCGAATTATGTTTGTTCTTATATTGATATGATTGTGCCATTTATATGCCTCCATAATCAAACAGTTGCATTAGTGATGCAGGAGCATCCAAATTAATTTAGGAAGTTTTTTAATTTTAACTTCGTTGATTAAGATTCCTATGTAATAGAATATTGACTAATTAGGAAAACTTTTAGTATAGAATTGGTAGTTGTTCTAACTAGTATAAATAGCATGAATTGTCAGTTTTATGTGTTGTATTTTCTCTTTTAATTTTGAAATATTAGTTCTAAGATTTTCTTTAAAATCAATTATTTTAGATTGTTCCTACTGCAATCACCCTATCGGAGCCTAATTGTTGAAAACTAATTGTCCTAAATTCTTCTCCCATGTCAATTAGGTCATTGTGAGTGCATGAACTAATAACTTCGTAGATATTGTCCTTTTTTCGGTCTTGAATTTTTGGCATAGTATTGCTGTTTTTGGTTGAAGAATAGTATCTTATGCTGATAGAAGCAAGTTTAGGTGTTTTATCACCCACGATGCCAATAATTTGTTCTAATGGAGGTTTTTTCGACTTGCTTGGATAGTTTCATGCACTTTTTGATACATAAGAAAATGCAATATAATGTTGAGAAATCAGATGCGAGAATGGAGAAGATGGTTTGCATAAACTTGCTTTGCAATGACAATGGACATTATCCAGACATTTATGATTAGGTGGTCATAGACATAGACCTAGTATGGTGCGGTGGCTGATAGTGGCTAGGATGGAAATGGTATTGGTAGTACTAGTGATTGTTGAATTGTTTCTTTGCCATGGGGTTCTTTGCATAGAATCACACCCACTAAGAAAAATATTTGAGTGATTCTTTAAATATTTTTTTGTTCCTTATTGTTCCCACAATGACCAATATTAGAAATTGTAAATTGGTCCTTTTCCTCTCTTAATTTTCATGTCTCTCTGATGCAGGCAAACAATCAAGGAAGGATTGTTGATCCAGGGATCACAAGATACTCTGTAAAGGTTCTACCTGTGAGTACAGAATCATGTTTAACCTTTAGAATGTTAGTTGTTCAAATAGTGTCCACATCACAGCACATTCAGCAACTCATCTCATTTAATTGTCTTTAACTCAGACTTGGTCCAGGCCCGGAAACATAGTCCCATGGTTCCAAACTGGACCGGAACCAACACTTACATCCCCTCAAAAACTAACTGAAACCACCTGGTTCTGAAATGGATTAAAAAAAAAAAAACTGCTGCAGTAACTGGCTGGGACGAGACTGGCCAGCCTGTCCGATTCTGGTTAGGAGGGTAACAAAATTGGCCCGCATCTGGACAATGCATTGACAGTGATTGCTGAGTAATGACGTATCTGGATAAGATTAAATTTCAGGGACTGTTGAACAAATTTGATGTTTCAAATCAAAGCTACTTCGAAGACCTGAAACTTAGACAAGCAAAAAATTAGTTGAAATTGAAATATTAAAACATTTGAAAATTTTCTTGACATGTTATCTTTTTATTTTTTATTTATTTATTTTATCTTGTCTGGTTGATTTTGTTTTTCTTATTTTTCATGTATACAGTTCAACTATGATCTCAGTGCCTATGGATTTCGAGAGTTTTTCAAGCGGCACAACATAAAATCATCAGACCCAAAATAAGGCATGCATGGTGGGGGACTGATGTTATGTAATGTAATATCTATAGTTTAAGAACCATGTCTAAATTTGCCTGCAATGCGTAGAACACAAGAGGATCCTAAAATGTCTGATTATTGCTTTAACTTTAGGTTTGAAATTTGACTGAATTTTTGTTTTATGTCCGAACTGTAGAGATGTTATCTGATGCTTAGAATAAAGAAGCTCTAACGGTACATACACTGAGCAAAATAAAAATAATATTGTAAGCATTTGTGAGAAAGAGAGAGCTGTGAAGAGAGACCCTTGGTAAGTGGGCTGAAGCTTCAAGTCCATGAGGCATCAGCCCATAACCACGTTGCCAATAACGTGATAAACTTCCTTTTGGAATGATTATTTGGTTCTGTTAATAAAAACCTGAATCAAATTGATTTAATTTCGATTGTTTTAATTTGATTTTTTTAATAATTTAGTTTTATTTTTTATTTATTTAGATTTGATAACAAAAAAAAATCAAAATAATTTGTTTTGAATTGATTAGGATTTAAGGATCATCTACATATATAATATCAAAATTTTAAATTGTAATCTCAATATTATATATCATGTAAATGCAAAAGTTACGTGAAAATGTAAACACCATATTAGGTTTCGTAAGTCATTTGAGTCAAATATTTAAAACTAATCGCTTGAAGTTATTTTCTTTTTTCCAATTACACTGCAGCATTTTCCATATATATAAATATATACACATATTGCGGTAACTTCCAGAACAATATGATGCTTAACTGTGGGAATTAATTCTGCCACTAAAGAATGGTTCAGTGACTGTAACAAAAAGGGCAAAAGCCTTTTGCTTTCTTCATCTTTTTGGTAGGGCATATGATTCTCTTTCTTATTTAAAAAAAAATAAATAAATAAGAAATTCCTCAATGCACAAAATGAGCCACTCAGGGAAGTGCTTTTTAGGTTTTAGGACCAACACTCTACAAAGAAATCTCCAGTAGTAATAACTCTTTCCTCAATTCGATTAGGAAAATGAATTCCCATCTTTTACCACCATTTTACTTTTATTCTGAAAAAGACCTATTTACATCGTTTACTAAATTTAATTATGATAATGGCCATAAATAAAAATACTTATCTTATTAAGATAAAATAATTATTTTACTAAGTAATAATCAATTATTGCCTGAGTATATGAAAGATAAGATATACAAAAATTAAATGTTTCCTTTGAGTTGGCGAGAAAAGATTAAAAGAGATTGATTTCATGATCATGATTCTTACTTTTCCTTTCCCACTGCTTCATGTTGGGTTGGAAAGTGATAGTGAACAAACATTTTTTAGGAAAATGCTTCTCTTACAATAATACGTCATAAACCTAATTAAATGTTAAAATATTAATATTAGTATTCCTTTTTAAATGTTTGTCACTAAAAAAAACAAAAATATGATCAACTAAAAAGAACTTAAATCTTCTTTTTTTTAAAAAAAAAATAAAAGATATTACCTAATCATTTCAGCTTAAGTATAATGGGAATAAGCCTACTTTCAATTTTATGCGTATGGCAGGAATGTAAAGCTTCTAAAAGGATATATTCTTCTTTTATTCTGTAATATATTTTTTTCAATTGTAAATAATTAGAGGAAAAGTTATTATATAGAAATGACCTCCGGTCTAGTTCAAATTAGTATCTAAATTTAATTAGACGCAGAACCCGATTGAGGAATTCGGGTTCGAATCAAAATGGGCGGTTTTGTTTTCTATCTTTCAAATCAAAATCAGTTAATATGTTTTATATTTTTTTATTTTGTATTTTTACATATATAATTAATTAATATTTAGTAATATTTATATATACACACACAACTAACCTCTAGTCATGCATGCCTACCCCAAATGACAAAGAGAAAGGTGAGATAATCGGGTCCCCTACATTTACAACACCCACATGCAATTCGTTTTCAAAACATTACATAACCTATTGACAAAGTCTTTCATATAATATCAAGTCTTTCTCACTATTCAAATTTCTGTTTCTTCAAACAACAAAATTTACCTAATCACGCATACACCTCACCCTTTCTGCAATAATGTTCATCCTCTCACTTCCAGAAGAATGACTTGCTTAAAAAAGTCTACGACTCTATTTATAAATTAAATCAATAAAAAAATACGATAAGATAATTTTTATTATAATTAATTCGGTCTGAGAATCAACCAACTAGACAAGTTAATATTATTGCCAGGGACCATAATTAGTTAGCGGTGGTCGAGTTCAATTTGAAATCAAAATCGGTTCAAGCTGAATCTAGTAAAGTCGATAAATTTTGAAACCGGAATTAGAATTAATTGGAAAAGAGAGAGAGAAAGATAGAATTTTGGTTTTGAGAGAAGTCCAGAGCTGTGATTTTTGAGTTGGATTATAAGCTCGATTACTCTTAGTTATTGGATTAGCCACCTAAACACTGATTGGAGTACCTTACCCTTTCCTGCAAGATCATGACATTGTGGTCCGGAGCCTATAAGCATAAAGGCCTGGCCTGAGGAAATCTACTTTAAATGAGCCTAAGTCCTCCACAGCAGAATCTTTAAATATCATGAATAACAGAATGCACTCATGAAGGACCGGACTCTAATCAAGCAGGTGGATAATTAAGACCTTAACCATCAAGCCACAAGTATTTATTTGATATTATTGCTAAAATGAGGAAGATTAAAAATTATTATAATTTTTTAACGCGCATTGCTTTTATTTTAATAATAAAATCAAAAATAGATAAATATACACCCAAATAATATTTTAATATAAATAAATGTTTTAAAGAAAAAACTTCAATCATAATATCAAATTAATTCTTTTTTTTTTTTAACGAAATCATTTGATATCCACAGCTTACTTCACTGATCTGAAATCATGCTGGACGGATTAAGAGAGAACTGGACATTTAATTAAATACCAAATTGATTTTTAATGACATAAAACATTGTTGTAGACCTATTTCAGTTAGCAATTAGAAATTAATATTTGGTGTTACTTCAAAATCCAATAATCAACCATTAATAATTACAAAAAATAAAATTTTTAACTTTTATTATAGTATCTAAAGGGTAGTATAAAAAATCAAATTATTTCAGACTTTACTGAGAAAAAAATTCATTTGAATTCATTTAGTAAATTTAACGAGTTAAGTTTAAACACCGATTGAAATTATATATTTTTAAATTTGAGTTCGAAACTTTAGACTTACCAAATATTTTTTTTAATTATAAAATATATAAAAGAAAAAGTTTAAACTCAGATTCATTTACAACTTATCTATATGAACATCAACCTAATAGACGGATCACAATCTTATGTATCTATTATATGCTAAAGTCTCCCTCCCATAACACTATTATAACCCTCCACTCTTCTCCTCCTCAAAACTCTTCATACAGTAACGTCTCTCTCTCTCTCTCTCTCCATGAAATGAACACTCAAGTGGTTTTCATGGTGATGCATTTTCTTTTCTTCATTTCAGTTTCAGTTTCAGTTCCAATAATCAATGCTACTACTAAAGTCACAAAGAAGATGGACGATCCAACCTTAGTGCCACCAGAACTAAATACTGGAGGAATAAAGTGTGAATCATGCCCTTGTGTGAACCCATGTGCACTGCCGCCCCCTCCGCCGCCGCCACCACCACCGCCAATGACCACATACTGTCCTCCTCCGCCACCGCCGCCAAGGTTCATTTATGTGACAGGTGTGCCCGGGAATAATGTGTACGTCATTGATCCTTGTCAGAACTGCGATAATTACAGTAATGCTAATAAACAGAATTCTCTCACAATGTTGCTGCTGGTTCTTTTGGCTGGTTTTGGAGGTCTAAACTTCATTATTATATAATTAAGTTGTGTTTTATATGCACAGTGATTAATGAATGTTAATTGTAATTTATTAAAATATTATATTCAATATTTAAATTGTCTTAGAATTTAAATAATTTTTTTAGTAATATGTTATTAAATAATTATTAAAATGAACTAATAAGGTTTTAATTTGATGCTAAGCAACCTCAGTCACGTAAGGGTAAGAATACAAATTCTATTTTTAATTATTGTATAGTCCAAACGATTACAACTTCTGGTTGTAAAAAAAAAAATAATAATAATAAAAGAATAAGGAGATGGTGATTGGCTTTGAGATGAAATTGATTAATGTTTAATTATTCCATCTACTTTACTTATTTATTATTTTATATAAATTATATATGCATATCAACTTTATATTATTTATCTATAGGTCTTGCCAAAAGATTACTTTAAGGTGTCTTCGGTAAAATTAGTTGTTTTGATAATTGTTAGTTGTTTTAATGGCTTTTAGCCGTTAGTTAGCGTTTTATAGTTAACTTTTTATAAAAAAACTATCATAACCTTTAAAAGTTAGTCCAAACATTATGTTATTAAATAATTTTTTAAATAACGTTCAGCATTTTGATTAATCAAAACTTTAAAAACTATCAAAAAAACTACCGCGGAATGCAACTTAAGTATTAAGAGGTTAGGAATAAGACAAGACCAGAAAATATGATGCAGGACAATTAATTAATTCAAAAGAAAGAAAAACAAATTACTAATTAAAAGAAAGTCCATCTTTTCAATTTTATTTTTTAAAGATCCTTAACATTCAATGTTCTTACTAACACCTTATATATATGTATATTAGCTTAGTTTATATATATATAGAAATTGAAAATGAATGATATTTTTTAATTAAACTGAAGAAATATTCTTAATAGTATATAAATATTGATTTCTTCTTTAGAGTTTTCCTATCCATTAGAATATTTAAAGTTTCTTATAAACATTGATACAAAAATGAAATCATGCTCAAGAAACGAATCAGAATCTCACGCAACTCTCCAAAAGATATAAAATTTCTTATCAAACTTAATTTATCAGTCAATCATAAGTTTATAATTATATATATAACAATCCATTTTCAAATCAGGAAAATACAAATATTATTATTATTATTATTAATATATATATATATATACACACAAAAAAATCTATTATACATATATATATACATTACATTAGATGATCGGTAGGAATGATTTAAATTACAAGGTAGATTCGAGTTCAGTAAATAACTCCTAAAATGTCAGAAGTTCGATATATTTTTTATCCTTCTTTTTCTTTTTTGAGTAGAGACCAATTCTTAGTTAATTTTCCAATTTTTTTTTTTAAAAAACATAAATTTTGAGCCTAGAAATTTTGTGGAGAATGAGCAGCTAGTTGAAGATCGTTATCGCGCATGAATGTGTGAGAGCAATCAAAAATGGGTGCATTAATATTTTGAGCAACTATTTTGATGAGGTGGTACGTGTCAGAATGAGTCAGTGGTGGCTCCTGCAACTGTCTGTCATAAATGAAGTTTTGTCTACCTTACCAATTTACATTACAAATACATTTATTTTCATATTATTATTATTATTTAAATGTATTTTCAGTGCAATATTTATATTAAAAGTAAAATTTAATGTCAAAATAGTTTTTATTAAAAAAATCTTTTCTTAGTAATGAACTTTTAAAATAAAATAAAATTCGTTTATTTGATTGAGTATATAAATAAAATAATTGCCTAATGAAAGTAAGAATGTTTGCAATCCCAACAACTTTGGAGGCTTGAGCAGGGCCCATCTCATCTGGCACAAAGCCTGAACTAGCTGCAACAAGGGCCCATGGGCCATGCCCACCTTTTTTTATCATTGTAGATTAATTAATTTTCATTTTTTTATCATTTAAAATAGGTCACTTTCTCCTATCTCGTGATGTTGGCTATATCAGAAGATTCTCCACATAATATTGAACATTTTTTAATTTGTGTATTTAACAAAGAAAAGAACACAAGTGTTTCTATCAAATAGTTGAAACGAATTTTCCTTGGGGACAAAGATTAGGACATATTAGTCATTTTCTCTAGTTGCTTTTTTTGCAACATTTATGTGTAGGCATCATTAGGTATATATAGTTGATAGCTCAACACATAAATTCACTCGTTTACTCAGTGTATTTTTTACAAAGTCATACTCAGTTTTTATTTTGATACATTTAATATTTTAACTTATAAAATTGAATTTATTATATATTTTATTTTTTTAATGAACATTTTTTAATGAACATAAGAATGCACACCACACATCTCATACCCACATGCTATCCTCCTTTTAGGCTTTTATTACTTAAGCTTCTCTCATTCTCTCTCCTTTCTTTTTTTTCCATATCTAAAGCCCAAATGGCCAAAAAAAATTTCATTAGAGCAAAATTTTTGGTCATTATAATGTTATTTAGTTCACCATCCAAATTTATGTCACAAACTACTACAAACACAATCCCTACCCAAACTTCAATACCTACTAATAATTTGTGTCCCTATGCTTGTCAACCACCTCCGATACCCACTATAACATGTCCACCACCACCTTCACCACCGCAGCCGCCTCCGTCTCAGCTACCTCCTTCAATTGACTATCCACCACCCGATTGGGACGTACCAAATGTCTTCCCTCAATTCCATGTACCACCTCCCCCTAATCCTATCTTGCCTTATTTTCCATGGTACTACAAATACCCTCCTCGACCGGAATATTCCCTAGCAATACGTTACAAGGGAAGGAATGTTAATCATTTTATCTTTGATTCTGGTGTTATTTTTTACTTTATGGTTTTAATTTAATTAAGTGTAGCAATAAGTAATTTATTGTTCTCTCTTATGCTTAATTATATGCAATGTTGTATAAAGATTGTTGTATTTTCAATTTCTATCAATGAAAAACAAAATTACTAGAATATGTTTTTTTCCCTTTTTCTTGATATAGTGTGGTATTTTTTTATTTTTAAGTATTGGCAAAGAAAAGTGTTTTTAGTGGATATGAATTCATGATTAATTTTTACAATTTATGACAATAAAAGTTATAACAAATAAAATTGAATTTGTTTCAATAAATTTATTTCACAATAAAGGAACTTGTCATAAATAAAATAAAAAATTATTTTATTTTATTTAAATAAAATAAAAAAATTATAAAACCACGTAAAAATTCACGTGGTCTTAAATTATACAACGTATCCCTGCATAACATAAAAATTCACGTCAGCTCAATTTTATCATGTTTAGTGCTGTAAAGAAATACATTTTCAATTCTCATCCAAAAAAGATAGTACACTTTGTTTAAAGTAAATAAATGAAATTTCAGAGGCACAATAAATAAAACCCTGAAAATTCAGGGCTCACTAATGCCATTTGCCTAAAAAGAATTCATAAAATTACATATTTGTTAATTTTTCCAGATTAGGTCAGATTTACAAGATTATCCATTGAACCCACCGTTCAACTCAACCCGTGAATCATAAAGAATTGATCCAACCAAGCCATTGTATTTTTCAATCCATCCGATTGAATTTGGTTGGATCAGGTTGATGGGACCGTGTGCAGGCCTTGTCAGAGAAAATACAAGAGCAAGAGGAAAGTTTCACGGGATAAACAGTAAATTTGTCAAAAGTTACATTATCACTATTAAATAAAGCAAAAATAATAATAGATAAGAGGCCTGAAAAATTAGAATTTTTACTTATTCAATTGAAAATATAAGAGTTTTGCTAACAAGTAGTCATTATATTTTTAAATGTAAAAACTAATATGGAAATACACCCAAAACCAGTGGCCTTTACATGATTTGTTATTCCCCCTCCTTCCTAAAGTAAAGTGTATGTGCAGAAACTCCATTTTTATTTATCCAATTCCTTGATCGTTTGTCTACTCCACATTGCAGTATTGGGGTCAAATCTCAATTCCCATGTAGGCCAGTAATGCAGATCTTGCTTCAATGTCAACACTCGAGGCTTCCCATTGAGGTGGACAGTTCTTACTCTGACGAACTCCCCATGCCCCAATTCCTGATCAGTTTTAATGCTTCCATTAGCAAAAACTATGCATTATATAAACTCAACATATAACTAATAAAGATATTACCTTTGTCACATTAATAAAAGCATCTAAATCAGGTGTTGGTCTTCCATTAATTTCAACAATCCATTGAAGAGCATATAGACCATATCTGTGTACGGGGCTTCCATGACACCACCTAAAAACCCAAGAACAAAAAAGAATTATTGGCTGAAATTTTCAGGCACAAATCATTAAATAAAAGTTGCTTGGTGGTCAGGTCAGGGCTGATTTAAAAAAGAAAGAGCTATTATTGGCCAGGACGGTTATTTGCAAAGATACAACTTATGCTCTAGGGATTTGGGAACTAATGAAGCTTTGCCACACCCAGTTTAGAGGTGGATAAGCTAGCATGTTAATGCTCAACTCAATACAGGAAACAGTATAAAATACCTGACGGACAAAGCAACTCTGTTCTCATGGCTATTTCAAATCAAAGGAAGTTGGAATATTTTGCAAACTCAAGCAAAAGCCTCACCTAGCTACGTATACACCATGACCTTCTTCAGGAAGAAATCCAAGAGCACGGACTGCTGGATGAGGATCCTGAACAATGCAACCACACCAATTTATTACACGCGTTGTACCATTCCCGTCCCTAACATCTGATCCTACAAGAAGATCAATTTCATGTCCCTGGAAACACAAAGAACATGTTCACATCATTTACCTTTATAAGCAAATGAGAGCAGAAAAATAGAAGAATATATAGCATACAGATCCATGCCTGTCGAAAAATGGTCATGTTAAGATTCCCTTCATGGTCACCACTCTCATCTAAAGCTTGGCAAGCATTTTCTATGTCTCGGAAGCAAGTAACAGGCTCTTTGTTGACTGCCAAAACCATGTCCCCTTGTTCTAATAGGTTTTCAGCTTTTGATCCAGCCAAACATCCTTTAACACGTAAAACTTGTCGTCTAATTGGATCTTTCTTGACAAGAGCCTAGACGACATATTAAACTAGTCAATTGACAACTTCGAGAAGATAGCCATGTCCTATACTTGAATAAATATATAAATTAGAGAAAACAATAAGTCGGGTGCAGGGCAGGTTTTCTTATACCTGTATCTGCCCGCGAGATTAAATATATACTTGCCCACTCGCCCCAACATCTGCTCCCCATCAGAGCGGATTAGGTTCGGAGTGGGTTCTATTCCAGAAAAAAAAGAAAAAAAAAGGCTTAGCTTAAAAAGACAAATGGGGCGCTTAATGAGAGGATCAGGTTTTATTTTTAAAAGCCAAATTTAAATGGATTTGGTTTTACCCACCCCATTCAGATAGAATTCAGGCTAGTAACCGACGGGGTAGGTGAAATTGCCATCCCTCAAATAAGTTCAGTTCAAAAATAGGTTGATGGAAACTTATCTATGAAGTTCAAAAACAGGTTGATGGTAACTTATCTAAGTGTCTTCATATTGCTAGTGAATCGATGCAGTATCTAGAGTAACAAAATGATAAGCTTGAAATTCTGTAAATGTACTGAGTGAAATATATTGGTTATTATCAAGTTAGTCACAAATGTCAGATTAGTGAAAGGGCATAGAAGAAATTGCAAAGATAAGCGACATTCAGTTGACCAACTACAAATACTATCAAATTCCACAAAGCTATGCATCCTAAATGTCATTAAATCTAGATAGAACGCTAGTATTAATTTCGATTACTCAGCTTTAACCATATAAAAAATTTATGTTTCAGGAAAACTTATTAGCCGATGTCAAAATATTGTTCACTTAAATCCTGTGAATGCTACATTTTGACAAAGTACTTAAATGAGAAAATGAGAAAATTAGAAAGATTATTTTCCCTCACATCTTCAGAAATTCAAATGGAAAAAAATCGATGTTTCTCAAGAAAGAGAGCATATTAGTTGTAAAGAAAAACATATACCTGGACCCAATCATCACTCAAACCAAAACTCACATCTTCAGAAATTCAAATGGAAAAAATTGATGTTTCTCAAGAAAGAGAGCATATTAGTTGTACAGAATAACGTATACCTGGACCCAATCATCACTCAAACCAAAACTCCTTGCCTTTGAAAGCAAAGTAGGATAAAGCTCAACCTCCAAAATCCTGACAAGTGGCATTGGCCTTCTGACACCATTAATAAGAAGAGGTGGTCCATTCGCACCATGTACAATTTTGTCAAGAACTTGACTGATTTTATAAATAGGGATGCCTCTAACAAACTGATGATCTTCTGAGGTATTGCAACCGTATTTCAACTGGAATAAAAACCAAAGAATCATAACATCACAATCTCAGAATAGAAAATGGGCAATGGCAACAAACTAATAGCAGTACCTGAGTTGAAAAGCTTCCCCAGATTGCTTGAACCCTTCCACGCTCATCAGTTAGCACTCCCGAAAATGTGCTCCCAAAGTCTGGAAGATGCCATTAGAGTGGAAGATTAAAAACGCAAAATCAAAGCTCAATTTTGGTCAATTATGACGTAATTTCTTACCAGTATCAAGTTCGATGACTTCCATATTTGTTGCTCTATAACGAGGACAATCAGCTGAGCCAATATTCAAAGCAGCACAAGGGTTGGTAACAATCGATTTTCTTGATGTTGCTTGTAGGCTTCTACTTAAACCCACAAGATAGACCGAATCCCCACGACGTAACGTCGGCTCTATCCAAGAACATAAATATCAGTCCTTAAAAGCAACCATTTCCAAAGAAAAAAGATGCAAGTGTACTCAGAAATGAATTCACAGGAAGAGAACAAAAAATTCCACTTGAAAAACAAAGTTTGCTAACCAACTGAACCAAAGATATCCTGATTAAGAATTGGGGATAAGAATTTGAACCAAGCAAAAATAGAGAATAACATCAGAATCTAAGTCATGTAATTCGCACTTAAAACATCAAGCCAACTTTAGCCCTGAAAATATAGAAAGCTGTATAGGTGAACCTACCAGGAAGCAATTCAGCAGCTCGAACCATTGAGGCACCAACAGCTCCAAGGGCCGAGGGGTCATAAGCAATAAGAGCAAAATTATGAACTGGATGAAGAAAAACCACCTGGAGTGTTACACATGAATTAGTCAAAACAATATGCTTTGTTTCAGTATCACTTGCTAGTAAAGAATTTACCTCCCCTGGAATTTCAATTGGAAATGCAGCAAATGACAGCATCACATCTGATGCAGATATTGCAACCGTATTCCTATCAACTGCAACCAATCCCATATCTTGAGAATGATAAATAACAACACCAGTACCAAAAAAATGTTGTGAATGGACCCCATCAAGCATAATTGATGGTGGAACATGAACCTGCAGTTATACATGTCAACAAATAATGTTAGATATTACTGTTTTTTACAAGTAAATAAGATCTCATAAGGCAGACAGAATAGAGAACTTTGAAGGACTCATGCTAGTTCTGCTAATATAGTAACAATAATACCTAAATAAAATGGTAACAGAAAATAGTGCCTTTTAAAACTCTAATACAATGTACCAAGGATAGATTAGCGGTCAGGAATCAGGACACAACCTAAGAGAGGAGCTATTTTGCAGAAATGCCATTGTATATAAAGTCTATCAGATGGAAACATACAATGGCATGCTTATGTTTGGTAATGAACATTTAAACCAATGCGAAGTAAAGATGATCAGATTCCACTAGTACTATTTTTTACTATCAAATACTCTGAATGCAACAACAACTATAAGGTTACTTTCACACTGAAACAAAATGGTGCAGAGGACATTCAAAAATATATAAACTGAAAAGGAACAGGAGGGATGACAAAATTCATTTGGAACATAAGGTCAAGCCATTTTTCTAAGCCTACTGCTTCACCAGCTTAATAAGTACAAGAAACTAAAGGAGCCATATTGGTTAAACAATTATTTAGATAATGAAAAACATGTGATAGACTAACAAGGAAATAACAACAAGAGTCATATCACAAGAAAACAACTCAACCAACAAAAGTGATTGGTTGACTGCAGACAACAATAACGTAAATTGGATCAAGTTTTACCTCAAACATTACAAGAGTAGGTTCTATCACACTTTCTGCAAATGATGCATTGGCTCCTGCTGCTGCCATTGCGCCTTGGTAGTCTCTTGAAACTTCATCTTCCACAGTCCTTGCATTATCCAACCTCACTTCTGTACTTTCAATCTGTAAGGAAGAGTCAGCAACGGCAATTCCATTGGCAGATAAATCTGATACCCTCCGCTTCTTTGTTCCTACATCAGATTCATCCCGAAAATGTGGTTCCACAGAAGAATGTTCAAAACTGGTTTCCATACTGGTAACACCGTCAGTCAATTCTGGGTTAGCACCTTGATTTACATGTTCCATATGAGTTGGCCCTCCACTTACCAAAGTAGTTTGGCTAGTTGGGCCTTGTGCCATGTCATTAGCATGAGATGAAACTTGCAGTGACTCAAGTTGAAAGGCAGGCTTCGTCGTCCACAAACCAGAACTGTCATCACGAGTGTATATCTGTGGAGGCGCATACCATTCATGGCGATCGACTGTAACCAGGACAGACTGCATCACAGGAACCAATATATTGAAACCAATATCCTCATACTTAGTGTCACTCCACACAGACTGATATTCTTGTGAAGAGCCTTCACTATTTACTCAACAGCCCAAAGCTCATTTTAATTACAATCGATAACATTCGCATTGCATGCTTTTGGCCATTCAAAGCAAGGTGAGGAAGAGCAGCAACTTGTTAAGTTACTGAATTGCTCTACAATTTCCCTTAATTAAAAACTGGAACAATGTTATCTACCTAAATCCAAAAGGGTAAATAGAGAGCTATCACATACCTTACTTCGATAACGATCTGTGTAACTAACATATTCTAATGGAACTCTAGCACCCCTGGACAGCTTAGAGAGAACAGAAATTAGTTCATCAAGCCCTGATATCTCCTCACCAGCAAACTTCTTAATGATTGCAT
The DNA here is from genome assembly GCA_948099535.1 of Jatropha multifida. Classification (NCBI taxonomy): domain Eukaryota; kingdom Viridiplantae; phylum Streptophyta; class Magnoliopsida; order Malpighiales; family Euphorbiaceae; genus Jatropha; species Jatropha multifida. Next base: position 18,704 of record CANUEX010009400.1, read on the forward strand.
GGCGAGGAACTCCTGCTCGAAATAGCATATATCTGCAATAAGCAAATGAAACAGTATTATTTAAAAGGGCTTTTGGTGCTGGTTAAATATTTCCATGAGTTGTGAGATTAATCATTATTGCTTCAGTTCACTATAATTATTGACATTAAACATCTACATGTATGGTCAAAAGACCCCGAATATTGATAAATAAACACATGCAACTCTAACTTAAGCCAGCCAACAGAAGGCCTACCAAGTTTCTTAAACTTCAGAGAAAAATTTTAATTTCCAATGGATCATTTATCAGAATTGCTGGCAATGCATTCAGTTCAGATATCAGATTATGATGGAAGTCTTTCTTCTTATGGTGAACATAAAGAGTAATCACAAATAAAAATGCAAAAATAATGTGTTTAATATACAGAAGTAAACAGATGTGATACAAGCAGAATATCAACATGAATTTAATAAACCTACCCAGGTTCTGCAACGTACACCAGGCCGCATTGGAAACGAAAATTTCTAGCCTGTTTGAAACAAAAGGTGAAATTTCAAGATGTTGACAATAATAAGATAGATAAGACTGCAGATCAATCCCAGGCAAATTTGACTCTGCACAGTACACTCTAGTTAAGTTCAAAGGAAGAGTGAATTAACCAAGTCAAGGAAAAGGAATCACTTATAGAAAAGAATATCCAAGTAAAGTAGCAAGGTCTAAGATGATGCTACTTAAAATGTACAACAGAAAAAATGTCAATAGAATTTATGGTGTGCTCTATAGACCATGAAGAATAATACTCAAAAAAATATGGAGGCAGATATGTGGCACAATATGTTAATTACATGAAATACATCAGCTGCCCAACTGGTCAGCAACAAACTAAGCGCTCCAATATTATACATCCAAACTTACTCAACCATATGATACATTGAGTGAAACGGAAAATCCAATATGTGATAAAAGAAAGATATTACGGAGAAGGCTTCAAAATTCGACATACCTGTTGGTAAGACAAAGGGTGTATCACAGCACCGCTCACCTCTAAGAAGTGGTCAGGAGTTATTGAATGCAAATCCTGAACCTGAAGCATAAATAGGTTAAAAACTGTTACATAAGAAAAGATATGAGATCACAGCTTAAGGACAAAAGAGCATAATAACAAATCAGCAAAGGCCAAGACAAAAGAACAGACATTCTAAAACAAAACAAGCACAGATTCTTTTGCAGGACCTTTACTGCAACATTAATGAGAAATGAGTGTACAATCAATAGGCCCATTTCAGAAATTCATGCATGCTGAAATGTCAAAGGCAAATTTGGATTGTATGAGCGAACAGACAGATACTTTTAATATGGTAAAGAAGAAAACGTGCAGAAAAACCAACAACTGATTGTGAAAGATATTATCTGTCAAAACAATAAACATTCACTAAATTGCCCAATCTCCATTTGGAATGGCCTTTTAATGTTGTAAGCTTATCTGCTCCATTTTTGGCACAAATTGACAACTGTTTTAAAGGCTCACAGAACTTTCTAGTAATTCATTGTGCTAACAAGTCAAGGGGATATCATATATTCAAAAGTAATCAACACAGCAGTTCTATCATTTGATCCATTTGTAATCCTCTGGTGTGATATGATAGAACTGCCATCTTCAGCTATGTTCATTGACTGAATTACTTAATGCTCTCTAGTTTGTCTATTATAATAGATTCTGATATCAAATCCAGAAAACTAGGGTTTTTCTTGGAAGTGTTGCTGAATTGATGACTCTGCACATCCATTAAACATGATGCTGCACCGGAATCAAGCAAATATGAAGTTGGTAGAATTCAAATTTTGACCAATCAACTTATTCAAACATTCTCCTATCGAAAAGGAAGAATCAACAAACTTTCATAACAAACATCAAGAATTTAGAGAGAAAGAAGAATAAGGAGAAAAATATGTTAGCCGGAGACAAGAATAAGTCTTACCACCAAATTGACAGTCAAGGAAGTGCCACCCCTTTCAATCTGTAACTCAATCTTCTGGTCAACATGTTCATCAAGCAAATTCTCCAGCTTAAGAAATTGTGTAGTTACCTGCCATAAGATAAAGTTATATTACAGGATGACATGCCAGAAGGACAGAAAAAAAATCAAATGTTTGTTAAAGCCTAAGAGGCACAAAAGAGAGAGAGAGAGAGAGAGAGAGAGAGAAGTAGAAATGGAAGGAAAGCATCAATTCCAGTTTGTAATCTTTAATAATGATAGCACTTAATAATAAAAAAATAATTCCAGCAATTAAAATACCTAAACTCATCTAGAAATACATAATTGCAATAAAGCATTGAGTTCCATGTGATTAAATCCATGACTTACTTCACCATTCACACGAACAAGCACATCACCTGGCTCCAACTGTGTATGAGCAGGGCCACCTGGTACCTGAAAAAAATGGCAACATATCTACACTTTCCTTCTATTCTTTTGCTTCAACAATTTAGGCAATATCTGCACTCACCACAGAGTCAACTACGAGCATTCCAGTTTCCCCTGGTGGAGATGCATGCCGTACCATCTAAAGCAGTCAAAAGAACAATAAGGTACCCATGAACCACTAACCTTCATAGCTTTTATTCATTTCAACAAAAGAATACAGACATATTCAAGAACTAGATACCTGCTCAGTTTCACTTTGGAGACCAAGTCGGCGTATCTCATCAAATCCTTTGTGGAGAAATGTCATCTAGACAACAAAAAAATCAATGCTAAATCATAAAATGATAATTCCTCTATCATTATGTAGAAATACTGGCATGGCATCAACAACCACCATGTGGTTATCACAAAATGTTCACTTTAGCTTAAACATTTCATTGAACATAATAAAGCAATTGTCCTAAACTACTTCACCCCTCATCATCCTATGTCTACCCCTCATTTATTCTACTCACAACTTTGATATGTTTAACTTCCCAACCAGCATTAATCAGCCAATGGACATCCAAACCATCTGAATTGATTCTCTCATTGGATGTGCATCATAGGCTTCACATGAATGAACTCATTTCTCGTCCAATCATTTCTGAACTTCCAAACATCCTTACTATTAAGCTCAACTCTGCCATACAAGGCTTGTGGATATATCATTTCTTCTCTTCCCAAAACTCGATATTATGCACAATAGCCAGCAATTAATAGTTATTTCAATTATTTATGTTTGATTATAGTTTTTATGTATAGTTAATTCATATATAATAGGTAAATTAATGATATATGTATTCATAATACTAAAATGTATATGCATATGCATAGTTATAAGTCTAATATCTAAATCATATTTTTTTATGTACATAAAACGTCTTACTCCACTAAATTATTTACATATAAGGATACATAATTAACTACATAAAATATTATATATGAGGAATTACAAGATCACCTAATTTTAGTAATAAATATAATATCATTTTATCACTATTCAAAATATTTATATTTCATCGATTATAAATATAACTATTATTAAAAAAAAATTAAAATATAACTTTTATGTGCCATAAAATTGACAGTTTTTTAGAGTAGCTTAATAGTAAGTAGTTTTAATATCTCTAAGAGGTCAAAGGTTTAAAATCTCACCTCCACCAAAAATTAAAATTTTTTTAAGCCTTAAACGGGTATCGTATGGCGTACCCAGACCGCTGAACCTGTCACAGGTAGTGAATTTACTAACCAAACCTGTTCACCAACTACCCAACCCAAGGTACTCCATCTCTCGATGGACTAACAGGCTTAACAAAGTTTTATATGCTTGAACTCCTTTTCTGGACAAATATCGTTACCACACTAGAATCGAATATCTATATCATTAAATTACATTTAGTGGTTCTGTCCTTGTAACTCTCTTATTCCATGCAAATCATTTAAACTTCATCACAAGGAATTTCTCAAAAGTTCGAGATGTTAGGTATCCCATATTTCAAGTAATCCTGTAATGATATAATACACTATTCCCACATCAAGTGGTCATGCATGAGCAAAAGTTAGGGACTTTTTTTTTTGGGGCGTCTATCAAGAGTGTAAAGCATGATTCGTCCATTCTTCTTTTAGGATTTATTAGGAGATACATTCCCTAGCTAAGGGTCCAAAAAATAATTCAGTAAAATGTTGGGATTAGGAGCAGCAGCAAGCCAGTGAACAGAGTTTAATGAAGGTAGTTCCCTTTGAGCAAGACCGTCCATTTTTTCTCAGAGGCAAAAGAAATGTGCAAACAAATAAATACATCAATTATATTTAGTTTTTCTTTATAGTTTTCTCTTTGTTTCTTTTATGGGTAGCTTAGAATAAGGAATTAGTTTTCCTTTTTGTATAGTTAATATTAGTTTTGTAAATGTCCTTCATATTTAACTTGGATTTCCCTAAAGTGCCACTACACTGTACAAAAGAATCCCTCTAGCATCCTAACTAGAGAATGAAATTAGTATTCCTCTAACGGAAAGGTGTTTTTTGTCTCTTTCCTCTAAAGGAGGTGGTTTTGTTCGTTGTACTCTAATAAGCTCTTATTTCCAGAAATCCAAAATAGCTTACAAGGAAAAGAACCCCATAATAACTAGCAAAATGACCCTAAATTTGATTTTCCATTAAATCTGTCTATAACTAGATCCACAATTCGCAATGTAAGATACTTATGTTATAAGGTTAAACCAGCCCTAAAAAGAATAAATTATGTTTAAAAGTAGCACAATGCAGATACCAGTTTACATGAATAATAAAAAGAAAGTTTCATAATTCATATGACTGCTGCAAAATATTTCACTTAAAACAGGGACAGGAAGAAAAGAGACGTGCTGAATTTCAGCAAATTGCAAGAGTTATATAGTGGAAGTATCATTTTCTATTGACATAAATTAGCAATAAAAGAAATCATGCCCAACCTCCAGACAGATGTTCAACCTTTTGGTTAGCAAGATTTTAACATTAAATTTTGGAAATGTTAAAGGTAAAGTATATTTGACCAAAAACTCTACAAGGATAACATCAACAACAAACCTGAAGCGTACCACGAGGTATAGTTACAGCTGCCCATTTATTTGCATAAGAATCTCTCCCCTTCTGCAGAAATCTTAGAGCCCTTACAACCTGCAAATCAAATGACATTGTAAATTTAAGAAGAGATTGAAAAGTAAAATTCCAATTGCGTGTGTGTAAAATGCTTTGATTTTCCCATCTGTTCTTTAATTTTTCCTCTAGGATAGCCAATTCCACAATCTTTTTAAATTTTAGGTTATCCTAAATTATATTGTATATAACTTCTGTCATCCACTATTATTGATTTTATGTGTAATGTAAGAGCTTTTATTGCTTCATTTTTTTTTTTTAAATGAGATACAATTCACTCTTATTTATAGATGTAGGCTATTTCCAAAATACATAAGCTACCTTTTACACCTAAACTATACCACTCATACATACAGTAATATATCACAACACTCCCCCTCAAGTTGGCGCATAGATATTGAGCATGCCCAATTTGCATATTAAGTTATGAAAGATTTTGCTACTTAATCCTTTAGTGAAGACATCTGCCAGTTGATCATCTGAAGTTAAATGAGAAAATTTCAAGACACTTTGATTGATCTTCTCCTTTATGAAGGGTCTATCGATTTCTATGTGTTTTGTTCTGTCATGCTGAACCGGATTTTGAGCAATACTTTGTTCTGTCATGCCTTGTTGTCACAGACTAAGGTTGAGGCTACAAACTCTGAAAGCTTCAATTCTTCCAATAGCTTTTTCACCCACAACATTTCACAAACTCCTAGGGCCATGGCTCTATACTCAGCTTCTGCATTTGAACGAGCTACTACACTCTGCTTTTTACACCTCCAAGGAACCAAATTCCCTCTAACAAAGGTACAATAGCCTGAAGTCGATCTTCTGTCATTTGGAGATCCAACCCAATCTGCATCAGTATATACCTCAATTTTTAGGCGGCCATACTTAGAAAAAAGTATGCCCCTTCCAGGAGTAGACTTCAGATAACTCAGAATACAAAAAACCGCTTCAAGATGAGAGTCACGAGGGTCATGCATATACTGACTCACAAGGCTAACAGCATACGCGATATCAGGTCTTGTGTGCGAGAGATAAATTAATCTACCGACCAACCTTTGATATTAGCCTAGATCAACTGTCTTCCCAA